>CAJVQA010001616.1:0-24829 GCA_910591915.1 Cetraspora pellucida
TAATTTTATAGTTTCTAGAATCTTAATAAAGTACTAGCGTAACTGCCTAAGGTTAAAAAAAAAAAAAAAAAAAAAAAGAAACAAATATTGATATTTATAAAAGAATTTTGATATATAAAAATTTATAATAATTTAATTTGTGACTTAGACTAATATTAATGAGGTTGATATTAACAGAAGAATACAGGATGTAGGTAAGATTTTCCAGTCATATAACTATTCGGGTCTCCAAGCTACTGTTGCACTGGTATTCAGAATTATTGCAATCACATACTATATTGGCTCTGTAATACTGTAATACTGCATTCGATTTACATATCACAAGAATACTTTTTACAACTATTATTATCATAGGCAAATTTTTTTATTTAAGATTTTACAAATTTACTAAAGAAAAATAAAAGTCAAATACAGTTGGCTTTGTGATGAACTATTTAGTCTGATAATAACAAACAAACTAAAATTTATATTTTATATTAATTACTGAATTAGCAGTCAAAATTTAGAGCATTTGATCTCTTTAACTTTTTTTTTTTTTTTAAGTAGGTTAATTCATTGCAAGATTACAGTATAAGTCAAAAAAAATATTTATTGTAAGTATAATGTCCATGGAGTTGATTCTCACTATATTGAATTTTGCCTTATTCTATTTTGTGCAGTTTCAATATCATTTAACATTACAAACAATTTATCTAAATTATTAACTACTTAAGTAATATAATTTAAATTGTTTGCTACAAGCTCTTGTTCCAGATGACTGGTCATACATTTTATAGCTGCAACTTTGTACTTATGGTTCTGATATATTTTGAGTTAAAAGTTTTATTATTATCTATTTTCACTATACTAATATCTGATTTAGGCTATGAAGTTAATGAAATGTTGATTGCTATGTATTAGTATCAGTATTATTTATATTTTTTTTCATTAATACTTCAAATAAGAAAAGAATAATTTTCTTGCTGTTAAAAATTTCCATATAATAATCTGATATTTTGAGAATCTAGTAATTTTGCTTTTTTAACTATATACTGGACTAAGTATTTACAAATAAGAAATCAGAAATTAAGAAAATATGGGCAACTACATATCCAATGTTTTGAATCAATAAAATAATAAGTATTATCACTATCAACAATTTGTTTTGTAACAAGCTGCTTCCAATTACTTTTAAAGTTATCAAACCAAGATAGAGTTATTTGCCTCTGATGTATTTAATCAAGATAAACAAGTTAGTCAAGAATAAGACAGATACAGATAATTCATACAATATAATCTAGATGTGGTCAGTTGAATAGATAAAGGTAACAACACTTTATAACTCTCCAATATGATTTAATTACTATATTTGTCTTGCTTATTGGAATTGTTATTTGTGCAGATCAAGCCTAAAGTTCTCATTTTGTAACCTTATACTATGAAGACCATAAATATGTCTAGAAAAGTACAAGTTTATTTTCTTTATAAAAATTATACATTTCATGAACGGCACTAGCATGAATTTTTTGGCTGTTAAAAATTAATCAGTAGCATTGCCAAGAATTTTTTGATGCATATTAAAATGCTTTTTAATAATATTAATAACTTTATCATATAGCTCTAGTAGACATACTTTATAATATTCAGGTTCAGAGCAACTTAAATCAGGTTTAAACTTAAAGTCAATAAAACTAAACTCTGTAATAACTTCATCTGGTTGTATTAGGTATATTTGATTTTATAATAACTTTAATTTTTCTTTAATTGCTTTTTCATATGCCACAAACAGAGCTATATACTAATATTGAACCACACTTCTCTTATAATATTAATCTGAGCAAAATCTTTGTTAATAAAAAACTATTATGGCTGCAGTCTCTTATTGTAAAAAAAAAAACCCCAGAAAGTGCCCTAGTACATAGCTCTGTTCACTTAGTATTAGATGCATTTGTGGTATTTAGCATTAAATATGCAATTGAAAACTCTGCATCATAAGTATTATTTATAATTCTATAAAGCTTAAATCTTTCTTTAGCTGTTTTATATGTTGCATCACAATAAATATTTAATACAGATAAGAGTTTATTTAGCAAAGAGTTATGAATTCAATTGCTGTAACTAAATTATCTTTCTACTTATAACAAAACTCACTATTATTTTGAGAATCTTCTAAGAAACAATGTGCTGAAATAACAGAATCTTAATCTAATTTAAAAAAACTATTAATTAAAAACTGACTACTAATAATTTATCTGTTTCATAGTTATTTGCGAAATATTAGATTTTTGATAAAAGTAAGTTTGCAACTGCACAGGGTCCATATAAAGATTATACAGAATTTTATTTTTTATATCTTCTGGAGTTGTGACATCTATAGGCTTTTCATGCTAAAAATCATAACTAAGCTTTATTTTTGCTTCTTTTACTACTATATCTAAATTAATACTTAGCTTGCCATAACAATCAAAATAAACCATCTTTTTTCTGTTAGATTCTTTATATTCATATTCTAGTTCATAATACTAAAAACATGCAAGATAGAATTTATCAACACCAGAATAACATACTAAAATAGTAGGCCTAGTTGTAAATCTACAGATTTTAAAAAAAAAATGAAAGATAAAAAAACATAAAGTTTTGATTGACAAAACAAATTTTTTGAACAATTACCTAATTTTTATATTAAACTATGTTGTTTAAACCCTTGTTTAAGGTTTAAAAAAAGAAAAAAAAAAATAGATAATGTGTTATGTTAAACATAGGTTTAAATTGATATAGCCTTACTTATATTCAAAAATAACTGTCACCTTCTTCAATTTCATTTACTATTAATTTTACTATAAGTTTCATATCATTAGATGTATTTTTTAATATATTATTGTTAAGTTTAATAAGCAAATTAAAAAAAAGACTAGTGTTTTGCTCAAGGCTATCAACTTTATTGAAAATATATTCTACAATATTAGCAAAGATAATTTTTTCTATTTCATTTTCTAATTGACTTATTTGATCATTTACACTTTCTAATTTATTATTATTAGAAAGAACTTGCTTCGATATATTTTTATTAGACTTTTTAATTAAACATTTGGAGCAGGTCTTGTAGAATTTGTTTTTATAAATGAAAGCTTTCATAGGTAATGAGCAAAAACAAGATGTACATGTATTCATATTTATTATTATTTATATCTAATTCAGTATTATTTAACAACAGGTTATGTACAATTTGAATTGTAAAGTTTCTCCTTTTATTAAAACTTCATTTTACATTACATTATATTTTTATCATATTTTATAACAAAAATGCTATGTAAAAATATGATTACAAATTATGAATATATGTATGTACATATTATATTAGGGTGGTAAATCAACTAAGTAATCAAAACTATGTCAGCTATATTGATTATTTTACTATGATCAGATTTTTATTAGCAAAATATTAAAAATGATCAATCAAACAATTTTAAGCATTTTACTTATAAATAAAGCATCTAATTCTAAAGTTTTCACACAAATATTGTACTTATTTATTTAATTTCTTTCGATTGAAACTACTGTAGCACAACTATCTTAAAGTAATTATGTTGGATTTTTTTGCAAAGTTCTAATTAAATTTTGACTTGCATAATTAAGACTGTTTTTTTTATTCTAATTGATGAAATTTTGAACATTCTGCAAGATGAACATTCAAGACTTACATATTAATAAAGAATCCGTAAACATATTTTTATTTTTAAACATTTTATAAATAACCTGTGAAAGTTTCAAGGTAATTCCATGTCTCAATAATTAGTTGAAATGTTTGAAATTTATCACTTAATAATAACATAATAGGACAATTTAAAAAATTAGTCGTAACAGTTTATAAAATGCCTAGGGTATCTAAACAAAAAGCTAAAACATGCAATGCAAGTCAAGCATCAGTAAATGTACGAAAAGCTGCTCACCGTAATAAGCAAATTCAAAATATCAACCAAGTGTTAATACAAATGAATGATAGTGAATTGCAGTTAACCTATTGAAGTATTATGCAATCAATTAATAATGAAAAAAATGATTCAAACATGCAATCAAATGATAATGAAAAAAACAATTCAAACATGCAATCAAATAATAATAAAAAAAACAAATTGAAAGCACCATTAAATGATAATGAAAAAAAAAATCGAAGAATGCTTCAAAAATTACTTTATACAATTGAACAACTGCCTGATGATCAATTAAAAGCTACAATTCATTTGCTTGATACTATGCGATACTTTAAAGAACCAAACGAGGGTAAATTACTTTCACCTTACCTGCAGGATAAAGCTTTAAACTTTATAAGCTCATCTCTTTACAAAGTGAGCCAAGATTCGAGTTTACTAATTCAAAATAATAAAGAATTACAAAAAACAATAAGTCGATTAGAGTACATGAATGCTAAAAAGAATCATAAAATTAACCATTTGGTAGGCAAATTATTACAATATAAGCATAAACACAAGCAATATATTTCAAAGGTCTATGCTTCTGCCCGTAGACTATTACTTGTAGATTCGCAAAGTTTAAAGATAGGCATTTTAGCATTGCTCAAAAAAAATAAGCGTCAATATACATCTCAATTCATTAGCATGGCTACACAAGTATCACAAGTTGGTCAAATATTGTTTTGAAGCACTATCTAAGCTACACAAATTATACTGGGCTTTTTAACTGGAGAAAGTTCTTTGCTATCAATTACACATCAATCTGTTATTCGATGAAATAAGAAAATCAGTGAACTTCATATAAACCAAATTTTAAACCAAAGTAAGGTTTCAACTATTGAAATAATGGTAGATGAGTCGACTAGAGGCCAACAAAAGATATTCATCCTTTGCATTTTATTTTGGAATACAAGAAATAATAGACTGGATTTTCAATTACTAGAAATGAAAGATTTGCAAAATTGTACTAGAATGTTGGTTGCTCAATCCATATATAATACCTTTTATAACTTTGAAATAAATCTGCAACAATGTCTCATTTGTATTTTAGATAACACAAATTACATGAGTGGCAAGAATGGGGGTGTGATTACTTTGTTTAACAATATAAGTAATGCTAAATTATTTCGAATTCCATGTGGAATTCATGTTGCGCATATTATAATAAATAACTTTGAGGAGGTTACATTTGGGAAACTATCTAATATTGGTGGTTTTTCGCAAAAAGAGCACCCAGCAAACCTCTTGTATCTGGCTTATAATGGTTACAATAAAAATGATAAAGACAAGCCTATGGGAGTATGATCAGATTATATTCGCCAACTTTATATGAAACAATTTAAGTATAAGCTAACCCAATATCAACGACCTATTCGATCACAGTGGCTTTATGAACTTAAGTGTGCTGAGCAATATTTAGAGCAAAGAAATATACACAAACAATTTACAAAATGGTTCTTATCCTGTCTTAAAGCTTAGAACAATACACCAAAATCATATATAAAAAAGTGGAAATTGTTTGAACATTGGCTTTGTAATCTATTATTAAACATTCAAATCGAGCTATTAGTTTGTTTTGGTAAAGAATTTTATTATCCTATAGTTAAATTTATTACAGGATACAATTCTGAATTAAAGATATCTGATCAAAATTCTGCACCAATCAATCTTCCTCCTGGCAGACATGCTCACCAAATGCCTAATTTTATAGTTCATACAACAATGAGGCTTAAGAATATCGTCGAAGATTCTTATTTATTCTTTGAAAAAAAACTATTAAAAAGTATAGATTTATTAGAAGATCATCAACTCCATAAACTTGTTCTAGATCTTGAATATAGTACACAAAAAGCATTAGAACTTCACCAAAAATGGCTAGATTGCTGATTGCATTTACTGTTGAGTATTTGTTATTTAGGCAAAAAACATGGACGTGAATATGTACATAGCTTTGCTAATGTAGTTTTAGGAATACTCTGGTCATCAGTGCCTTTCTTGAGAGAATTATGCTATATGAAATTTATAGAGTTAGACATTAAATGTGATGGATTTAATGACTTTGGTCTATCAGCTGCATTGTATGATCCTATGTTCAATGATGAATTTCATTAATTTATTCAAAAAAGAAGAAACCTTTAAGCCAATTTCCTAAAATATTTGAATTTGTTAAATATCAAATCTGGTATATCATAATTCACCAGCAGCAGGTTGAAGGTCTCTTCAATAAATGGGATTTCAAAACTCATCCAAATATGCATAGTGACCTTCAACAATCAAAATTATGATTATCAAATATGCCACTTAGTGAGATCAGTTGTAATTCTTTAGATTTAGCAGAATTTAGAGCCAAGAAACATTAACAATTGGAATCTATACCTGAATCAAATTCAAGTCAGAAGGTTTTTAATGATGATAATGAGTGTAAGAAAAGAGCAAATAAATTGTTTAAAAATTTATTTGGGCAATAATTATAATATTTAATACAATTTAATTTCTGTACAATGATATATATTTGTATTACAATAATAATATTTAAAGTGTATATTGAATATATCGAAATTTGATCTTCGTGTAATATAAAAAATCTGCTATATGTCATTTTCTATAGATTGCTAACATAGTTTTGATTACTTAGTTGATTTACCACTCTAATATTATATACATATTAAAATTTAGAGCTTTTGTCTATCTCTTATTTCAAACTAATATTACTTCATTTTTTTTAAATACTTTCTAATTTAGAGATGCACTAATGTATTTTAATTTATTTATTGTATTAAATTTTATTATTATTATTTTTATTCTCTGATATTATTATTATAAAACATTAAGTAGGCATACTTTGTATTAATTATTAATTGATTATAAGATAGATTAAAAAAAATCAGGTAACAAAATGAAATACAAGGCCAATTGGAAAACTTTAAGCATTTTAAAAATTAAAGCCAAGATATTATAATTAAAATTATCGAGTATAGACATAGATAACTATTACTATAGTAGCTATCAATATATTCTAGAGCAATCAATATATGTCTAAAATTTAGAAAAGATAAGTATTAACTAAATTATTTAGATAGTGCTAATTAAAATTTTTTGTCTTATAAGAAAACTTCGATTAACAAAAGCTAGTTTTTTCATTAACTTGCATAATAATTAGCTAATGATTAACAATTATTGCAGGTTTGATTAACATCTCTAAGAATTTCTAAAGAAGCTAATCCTAATAGACATATAAATTATTTTGAATTTAATAAATTTATGAACCTAATAGCAATTATTGCAAAAAATTAGAACTGATCTTTAAATATGAATAGAAAGACTGCGAATTAATAATTGCTTTCAACTTGCAATATTCACATTATGACTAACAATTCTTCTATATATAATATTTTTTATATTACTATTTATAATTTTTCTGAGTATTCAAATTTATAAGTTTAAGAGTATGAGTCCTATAGCTTAGTGGTTAAGTTCCCATACTTTCCATAGTCAAGGTTAACAGTTCAAGTCTGGCTAAAGGCAAAATTGAAAGATTTTAGCTTTTGTAATCTAATAAGGAGCCTGTAATTGAATAAGAAGTCCTGTGGTTAAGTCCAAGTGCAGTACAATAATGAAAATAGGAATTTCTGGAAGAAAACCCAATCATAGAATGGAGGCATTATGCATAACAAGCAGTTGTTACAGAAGGTTACAGTTATAGAAAGATTGCACATGTAAGTCCTTTAGGCTAGGGCAGCACCAACATCCTTATACCTCCTAATATAGGCAGTACCAACATCCCTGTACCCAACTTGTAGAGTATTTGCTTAGAAGTATAATCAATGGATTGTGCAAATAAGTCTTAATTAGGATTCAAGAAGAGGATTTAATTGGGAAAGTATTCTGAAAGTAACCAAGACTGGAATGATGAGAGAAGTGGTAAACACAAGAATGGTCTGTGATAAAGGATTGGTCTAACCAAAAATTGGAAGCACCTTTGGCATAACCGAATAATCTAATTATAAAAAAGAAAAATCTTGAAGGTTGGCATATAACTTCCTTATGCAATGTAAAAATACCAAATTAGGTTTCTGGTCATACCTATATGGAAGTCTATGATGAACAAGACTAAGATCAACCAACCAATGTAAAATAAGACCTGCAAGGCAGTATGGCATTACTGGGGTCAGTGTAACTCCCTAGAGCATAACCAAAATTGTCCTGCAGGTATTATCGAATAAGCTGGAAGCTTGCTATATATAGTAGTATAGTATCACTAAAGTCAAAGGAACTCCCTAGATATAACTAGAATTGTTCTGTTTGTAAGCACAACAAGTCTTAGTTCCTATCATAGAAGGGAGTACCATGTTGGAGATTAAATATAGCATTGAGTTATTATATAATGTTAAGATCTGAAGCATCTGTAGGAATAATGGCAGCAGACCTGGCTTGAGATATAGATTGATCAGAAGACCAATGGCAGCAGCAGATTTGGCTTGAAATATGGGTTCTTTGCAGATCCTGAACTATTGTCAGAACACCTTAGAGAAATTAATAACAGGCATACCAAAGATAGAAAAATCATAAGGATCAAATATACCTGAATAGGACCAATTTTGGAGTAATACAATAACAAAAAGGTGAGAAATATGAGGAACAAGGTAATACTAAATATAGTTAGATTAAGAGGCAGAAGAAACAAGACTAGGTAAAACATGTAAGTGAAACATATAAGTATGATTTACAGAAGACAGTACTTTTGGCATTTGGAATACTGTATTAAGTTCAATAAGTATCCTTGTTTGTGTAGTAGTTTAATGATATGCCCTGACCACAAGTGGTTGTTAAGATAACTGCATGCAGACATGTAGCAAACATGCACTTAGGTGCCATATAGGTAACTAGGTGAAGTCAGTAATGTAAAATTAAATAGTATATAGTACTAGTAATAATTGATCCTAAAAAATATAATCATAAATTTGTACTATATTAAATTAAAGCTAATAAACCAACTGACATTGTCACCAAAGTTCAAAAAAAAAAAAATTTATAAGTTTAATAAAAAAATTAATTATTTTTTTTTTTGATTAATTAATATACATTAGAAATTTTGGTAAAAGTTTTTCATTTAGTGTATTTTGATTCAAAATGATATATAATAAATTTTTTGCCAAGTAAAAAATTATTAAATATATAAGTTTTTCAAATGTATTTGTTAAACCTGTTATAATTACTAATCTGGTGTTGGGCTAAAAGGTCACATAACCAGAAAATCTCACCTACATCCTAGTTCTTTTATTAAGAGATAATAATTTTTTTTTTTTAACTTTAAGTAGTTACACTAGTACTTTATTAAGATTCTTGAAACTATATATATATACAATTACATAGAATTTCCTAATACCTAAGTCTAGCATCACTTGGCCACTCTTATAATACCTAAGTGCAACCTGCCGCACTATCTCAGTTAGAGATAAACTGCTTGTCTAACTACTTAAAGCTATATTAGAAGAGCTTTTTCCCTTCTGTAACAAGCATATTGATTGTCTTTCAAGCTTCCTTCTTTATTCGATTTGTTTTTTTTTATTTTTCTTTCTTTTCCTTCTTCTTTTGTTTGATTATCCTTCTTCTTTCCTTTATCTGTCTTCTTTTTTGCATAAGCTCCTTTCTTCATCTTGTTTGTTATATTGGACTTCTTTTCCTAGTCTTGTGTCTTTTCACATCAGACCCTCCATACTTGATTATAGAAGATGTTCTATACTGTTCTCACCACTATATTTATACACTTCTGCATTGCTTGATTGTTTAGAAGTCATTTAAGTTTCCCTTCTATATTTGTTTTTGTCAGTCTCTTTGTCAGTGCTTCTCTGTTTGTGATTTCTTCTACTTCTGATTTTCCAAATAGCACTTCATATAGGACTTGTGGTAGGATTCTGTTTTTTTCTTCTTCTTTGAATACATTCCATGCAGTTGCTGTTGTAATTTTTTGAATCTGCTTCTACAAACTTTTTTGTTCACTACAGCTTGCTAAGTGTGCTTGTATTTCTATCTCTCCAACTTGGTATACCTGACACTCTGCAGTTGTATAAACCTTTGGTCTTCTTCTATTTAGCTTTTTGAGTGTTGGCAGTCTGTTCATTATGCACTTAATTGCTGCAGTTCTTCTTGGGCTGAGTTTTCTTGATGTACAGTAAACCTCTTTTGTTCTGTTCATCTTTTTCCAAAAGTTTGTCCAATTATGTAATGTGTTATCTGTTTCTGGCTCTAGCACTTTTATTGGGTTCATTTCTCTCCAAGTGGCTCCGATTCTGGCATTCACTATTATTTTACACAGAAGTCTAACTAGAATGTCAATTTTCTTGTTTTTTCATTCCAAATAGTATTCTATTTTATCACATCTGACATTTTTTGCATATATTATTTCTTTGCAAATTGCTTCTTTTTTTGCAAGAGAGTCTGCTCTGTTATTTCATCTGTCTTTACTGTAACTTTTAACTTTGACTATTTCTATCTTTATTTTCTTGCTTTTAACAAGACCTACAATGTTTATTATCTACATTGTGTTTTTTCTCCTTAAGGTGCTTTTATTCTCTGTACATTGTATTGCTCTATTAATATTTCTTAATGCTGTGATGCTATCTGTATATATTTTTAGACTCTTCTGTTTTAGGATCATTAAAATTGCTGTCTATACTGCTGCTAACTTTGCTATTGTTGCTGAAGGCCATCTTTCAAGTCTAAATAGTACTTCTTCTTCTAGCCAGTCTTCTTTATCTCCTACTTGCACCCAGCCAATACCTATTCTTTCTATATTGTTTTCTTTATCTTTTCTATATAATGCTCTATTGATATAGATAATGTACTTTTATTTTGTTTCATATCAGAATTTCTTTTAATTAGCTTGTGATTGAACTATTTAACTTCTGTTTTTTAATCAGTTCTGCTTTTAATTCTTCTGCTGGTCTTAATTCTAATAACTTCATTTCATTTTTTTTCTATTCTTCTGTTTTTCTATTTTCTAATAACTGTTTTGGTGTTGCATTTATCTTGTTTTTTGTTTTCTTAATTAGTAGCTCAGAGACCACTTTCATGTTTTGGTCTTGTCTTATCTATTTTTCACACTTGTCTGTTATCTGTTTTGATCTATTTTCACAGCCTTTACATACAGTTATTTCTGTATGTATTTTTTCTTCTTCATTATGCATTAGCCAATGTTCTGTCAACACTTTTTTTTTTTTTTTTTTTAATTACTTTGCTGAATTGCTGATCATGTTTTGGTCCATGTATAATCTATTCCTTTTTTCTTTGGTCTTTTGAAATCTTTGTTCACTTAATCTTTAAAACCTGTGTGTTGTAGCTATTATTTTGTATTGGTCTTGTACTTTTCTGCTTGTTTGTATTTTTAGCAGCTTTCTTTCTATTTCACTAAACTATTTGGCTTTCTTCTTCTTGCATAATAGGCCTTGAAAACTTTTAAGCTGTCTTCATGTGATTAAGTTGTTACTTTTTATATCTATTAGCTGATTTATATATAATAATCTCTGCTTATTTATTGTGCTATTACTTGTTACCCATGTCTTTGTTTCTAGCATATCTTTTATTTGTTTATTATGTCCATAAACTTTTTACAGCCATTTTGCTGCCTTAATGTTTATTCCTATTTCTTTTGCTTTAGCTATTGTTCAGCATGCTAAGTTATTTTTCCAAAACTTTTTAGCTTCTGGTTTGCTTTTATTCTGCCAAATGTCTTTTGTTAGGCCTGCTTTTTGGTATCCTTAAGCTATTCTGAGTCTTGTTAATTCCTCTAGGCTGTCTTGTCTGTTAAGTTTTACGAAGATGCTACTAATTTGCTTCATTGTTATTTCCTGGCTTAGTGATTTGCAGTTTTCTAAGTCTTTATGCTCAATTATACAATTGCTTGATGTTTTCATTATGTTGCATTTGTGCTTAGCCAAGCATATCAATGGTTGGTATATTTTATCAATTGTCTTTTTTGATATCTTTGTTAGTTGTAAGATGTATCCTAGCTTCAGGATTATTACTGCATTGTTTATATACACAATCTGGCTTATTGTTATTTTTTTGTATCTCAAATCTTTGACTGTTTGACTTACTATTCCTTTTGCTTTCTTACATACTAATGATTCTCTTATTTTACTGTTTAGCCAGATTCTTAGTAATCTTACAATCTTATTTTTAGGCTCTTTTGTTATTTTGCTGTGACCAAAGGTGATTTCTTTTTCTGCCTCTTTCATTCTTGTATTCATTACTATAAGCTTTGATTTAGATCCATTTATCTTAATATCATTTACCTTAAAAAACTCTTCTGCAATACTCAGAATTCTTATTATTTGTTCTTTGCTATTTGCAATTCATGTTGTGTTATTTGCATATGTGATTGCTGCTTGTTTATATTTTGTAATGCTGTTACTATATGCTCTTTTTGCAACTTCTTGTTCTACTATATATCTTAGTGATTTGTTATCTTGTATTCTTTCTAACAATGGGTTATAAAAGAGATGCCAGACTAGTAGTGAAATTACCTCTCCTTGGTCTATTTTATCTCCTACTACTATCTCTTCTGTTAGACTATAAGCTGTGATGACTTTAAGTTTCTGTTTACAGAAGATATTGTTTATATATTTTCTTGTTTTTTGTAGTATTTTAACTCTTTTTAGAGCCCATTCTAGGCTTTCTAATGGAACTGAATCAAATGCCTTTTTCATGTCCTGTAACAGTATTCAAACTTCTTTATTCTTTTCTTGTGCCTAGCATGCTAGAAATCTGTTTTTATTGGCTGTTGATCTTGATCATCAAATTGAACACAATTGGTCAATCTAACATAAATCTATATAAAATTTTTATAGTAATATAACAACTTTTTTAAATGTATATGTAACAGACTTTTTTTTTTTGCTAGTATATTTTTCGCAACCTAACAAGCCTTTTAAACCTTTCAGATCAAGTGAGATCAAGTATTTAAGGGTAGGTAGCTTATATATAAAGTGTAGCAAAAATATAAGTGTTGTGTTAGTTGGTTTAACTTCTACAACTAATACCGGCAATAATTAACTGGTGAAATGAATTTTATGTAATTTATTTATCACCATTCTTTTATATTTTCTAACGCATTTTGTAAATGTAACAAAACTGTATCACTTCCGTCTATTTCCTGTGCTTCTTTCTCGTGCTCACCTTCTTCTGATTCCTCTGGCTCTTCAACTCCATCATTTTCGGTAAGTTTATTGTCTCCTCTTTCAAGTCTATCCACAAATGAACTAATATTCTTATTTATTCCATTTTTGTAATACTGTTTGCAATGTCGGCATTCATATTCCATTTGAGTATAGCAGTGCCAGTGGAAACCATGACCACAGATTAATATGGTACCATCGTTATTGTCGTTCAATGTTTCGTAACAATGGTCACAAAACCCTAGTATGAGAGGAACATCTGTGCTATAACCTGCTGGCAAATGAGTGACATTAACCTCTTCATCTAGAACCTTAAGTTTATACTTTATATCTTTCTTTTGTCTTTTTTCTTGTTTTTTGACTATATATTTTTTTTTACCATTTGCTATAGGAACTGTACTGTGATGCTGGAACGTTTGATGAAAATACCCTATTAAGAATAATGACGTCCTGTTTATCAAATATTCCAAAGTAGAAGGCATATACAGATATCTTTTCTTTGAATTAAATGTTTCTTTAAATGGTGATTTCTTGTTCGCATCTATTTTTATTTTATTTTTATTTATTTATTTATTTTGTTTTATTTTTTTATTACTATGATTATTGATGTTTTTTTTAAATAAAATTATTTATCTTTTGCTTACCTATAATTTAAGCCTGTTTAATAATAGTTTCGATACTGTTACTGGATGACATATTGGCTTGTATTTGACTATGTAAATTTTCAACGAAATAATCGTTAAAATTTACAAAAAACATTTTAATTGCTTCAAACATTGGATGATTTTTATCTTTCCAATAAAAAATATCTGACAAGAATGCAAGGGGTGCCTTATTGTAATTTTTACGATTCTAGCGTAGTGCAAAAGTTCATATATGAAAAACAGTTTTGATATATTCATCAAAGGAACCTGAACGAAAAAGAATTGCATACACATCTAAGGTTACTGGAATTATGTTATCAAGAAGATTGACTAACATCCTGTATTCTATGTCTTTACATATAGGACTGAATTTTTCAAGTATTTGGTTTTTTATTTTTAACCATCCTTGGTATGCAAGCTAAAGAAGAAGATTTATTCTCTACGGCTTTGGCTTCTTTGCAAGAACCTTTCGTTCACCAAAAACCGCATGAAAAAGCTTCTTAAAGAAATAATAATAAATTTTTATAACTTGCTCCCGACTATTTAATGAAACATGCAATGGGCCTAATATAGGTACAAAAGTGTCAACAGCCATTAATATGTGAAAACTTATGTTTCGCTGTTGCAGATGAGTTATGGCCTTTCGTATAAAAAGTTGTCCAGGCCAATCGGCAACGATTGGCATTACATAATTATCTGCGTGTTGAATATCCTTGTTTATTAAAAGGATTATTTCTAATGCATTTAAGTAATCTTCTAACGAATGAAGATTACTTTCTTTAATTCCGACTAGCCTCACATTTTCCATACTTCTTTCTGTTTCTTTTTCTCTTATAGCATTATCGTAACAATAAACGGTCAAAAGTTCAATTGGATCGAAATTAGTACTTATGTTTTGTGAGGTAACCCATTGATGTTTTCTTTGTGTATATGAAAGGTCAAAAATCCCATGATATTGTGTAATTAAATGCAGGCAAATCAAGAATGCGTCTATATTAACAGGATTATGAACTTAATTACCGTTATAGTTTATTGGAATCAGTGCACACCTTGAAATTTCTTTACTGATGCATGTTGCAAAATGAATTGGAGCTGAGAGAACTACATTATCAGGTTGTCTTATGCCATGTATGTTATGATAATCATCAATGTTATAAACAAAAAAGCTATTATTCTAATATTAAAAAATACCAATTATTTAAATTTAGGAATTATCACGAACGATATTTAGCCTATAATTTTAGGATTTAGACTATAAACCACTGGTTAAATTTAAAATTTTGACATATCGAATGGCATATTTCAGATGCCATTTGATATGCTAAAATTTTAAATTTTAATCAGCATTTGAAATACACGAAACTTATATTTTCATTAAAATAATTTCTGATATTTTTTGGATGCTCATTGACTATTTTCTTTTTATAATTATCAACGGTTTTGTAGCAAACCGACATACTGGCTCAATGCATTGTATCAATAGCATCGCATGATGCACCCGATGCTGCAAGATATAACCCAATTTCCAAAGGATAATTATTTACAAGCCTATTGCGCATTGCCACTATTGAATAGCAAATATTAACTACTTTTTTTTTGTCCTCCTTTTTATTATATGCAGACCATCTTTCTGAAATAAATGCATTGCATAATTCGTCAAAAAATCCTTCTAATAACGGCTCAGCACTCTCAAGCATTGTTTGAAAATAAGTTGGGTCCAATTCAAGTATTTGATTTTCTTTTCTTTGTTTGTTATATAATATTTTAGTCATTAAAGTAATTTTATCACCAAATGATAATGGCTTTCTAACGACACTATCTTGTAAATTATTAGTTGGTGATTTTTTTACATTATGATGATTGGGTTCGATGATTTCAAGATAATGCGGATAACATAGTTGCTTTCTGATTTCTAAATAATTATACTGACTAAATGTGCCTTTTTCTTTTGCTTTTCTGAATGCATTATCAGTAATTTCACAATATTGCTTTGGATTTATTTGGCAATTACGAACTGAACAAGGGCCAAGATTTTTTTTGGTCATTATGAATAGTTTTGAAATTTATCAATTTTTTTAAAAAGCATGCTTCTTTAAATTTATTAAAACAAATTTTATTATAGATTATTACTTATATACATTTGAATAAATTTTTTTAATATGTTACATTACTCTAATTACAAAGCGATGACTTTTACGTTGCCTGCATGTTAGTAATCCAAAATATTTTGGTAATCAGGTAGTGCAATGCACATTTTAGGTAACGCGTCTACAAAATTATTTTTTTCCGTAATAAATTAAATAAAACTACATTAAGTTTGGGTTAGCATTAGAACAACTTAGTGTTTATTAGTAAAATTTTACAAGGGCATCTTAATTAGGCCGCAGAAGCAGTGTTGAAAATTCGTTGTGCATGTATTGTTTTTTGCACAAAAATAACAATACACTGCATTTGCACAAAAAATACAAAAAATAAAATAACATTTCTGTATAAAAAAATTTTTTTGCACAAGATATTTGTGCTGAATTTTCAACACTGCACAGAAGGCGGCTTAATTAAAATTTATTGTTTTTGTTAACAAGTGGTTTCGCTTTGATTTTTTGTTACGCCTAAGAACAATTTTGTGTGCACTAGAGAATTCGATGTACCATCTTATCAGGACTTGCATAAAGTGTAGTACATTAGATCGATCTAATTAAATGCATGTTTAGAAGCATATTGGCATTTGATATGCTAGTATTTAGTAACAGTTTGTTCTTTTATTCACACATTTATTACAATAGGTACTCACAGTTATTACTGTATTACTTAATTGGATACACATGATATGAATTCAGTATTTTTATTGGAGCTAAAATACTTCATGTTTGTGTAATATCTACATGTAGATCACAAAAATTTGACCAATTAAAACAAATTTCTATCATGCTCTTGTGCCTTCTCTATTATCATATTCAGTATATGTATAGGTTGCTTTATAGAGTTACCTGGAAGACCTGCAAAGTTTGGGCCCTTAAGTATGTTTTTTTCTATGAACACTCTGGCTAGTCTTCTTGTTACTATCTTTGTGACAACTTTTCTAAAAGTCTTAATCAATGCTATTGGCCTGATGTTGTTTAAACTATATCTCTATTCAATATCTTTTGGAATTGAATAAATTTGTACTATTTTCTACTTTTTTGGTATATCTTCTTTTTTTATAATCAGATTTGTAAATGCTCTAAAGATTTCTTGTAACTTCTTCTCTGCTTATTTTATTAAGATGTAGCTTATGCCTGATATTTCTGAGGCTGTGTTTGCTTTAAGTTTTCTAAGTATGTCTTTCCATTCTTTTTCTTTTATTTCTTTGTCTAATTTCTCATATCAGGCCTCATTGATCTACTCTTTTGGTTTGTATATCTCTTTCCATTCTTTTGCCATTTCTTCTAGTTTGGTTTTTCTTTTCCTGAATTGATTTTTGTAATATGTTATCAAACTATTTAAAACTGAGTCTGGCTCTGATATTAGGTTGACTTCTTCTTTGTCTTGCATTATGAACCTGTCTAGAATAATCTTCTTGTATGGTCTGTTTAGTAGGCTTCGAATTATTCATTCTTAATTAGTTTTAATCACTTTACATCTTTTGTTTATGTTCTCTTCTATTTGTTTTCTCTGTATTCATTCTCATTCCTCTTTTTTTACCTCTCTGATTATTCTTTGCCAACTTTTGATATCATCTATCCAAGCTTTTGACCATTGTCTATTGAGTTTTGGTAATGTTACTCCTAACTCTTTTTTCCTATATTTTTTAATTTACTGTTCATTTTAATTCTCTCTTTTTTTTCTATATTCTGATTTTTCATATTTTTTGCCCTTCTAATTATTTGTTGAAGTTCAATAATATGCTCACTTTGTTTAGCCTTTTTTTGGTCTTGTCTTCTGTTTATCTTTATGTTGAATATTTTCTTTTTCAGGATCTGTTTGTTTGCTGCTTCGATTATAGTCTTTTCTATTGCATCTCACATTTGATTTAGTTTGTCTGCACTACAATCTACTTCTGCTTCATTATTTTTTAGTTGTCTTAATGCTTTTTTCTATTCTAGCAGATTCTGTAGCTCTCTTGCATACTCTTCCTAGTCTTCTTGTTTTGCCTTGTCATATAAGTATATTGTTCTTGTTTAGTTTTTGTATTTGGTTTCTGCCTTGCTGCATTTTGCGATTATGTGTTTTATTCATACTTTAGCTGTTATTATTTTGTGATTGCTGTTTGTCAGACCTTCTGCTTCTTCTATTTTCACCTTTTGTAACCCTGATGCAAGTGTTTCTGATAGCTAAATGTAATCTATTCTTGTTGCAGCCTCTTGATTTGATCATGTGTATACTTCTTTTGTCAGGTGTATGTTTCTAAATGAGTCTATAAAATCCTGTCTTTTGAGCCAGCTAAATATTAAAAGTCTTTTGTAGCTTGCTGTTTGTGGGTGTTGTCTATCTAGTATGTTATCTACTGTGTGATTGAAATTACCTAATATAACTATATCTGTACACCTCTTCTTGTTTGTTACTATCTCTACAATTCTTTGTTGAATTTTTTTACTTATTGATTTATCATTTGGTAGGATAAAAACTCCTAATACTACTAGTTCTAATTGTTTAAAATATAATCTTACTTCTAGCAAGTATTCACTAGTTTTTTTAACTGCCCCCATATGCTTTTCCTATTTACTATCTATTAGTATTCCTATGTCTGATTTTTTTTTTTTGTCTGTTGCTGCACTAGTCCAGTAACTCTTGTACTGTATGTTGTGATTATATAATAAAAATTTTCCTTCTTTTTCTATAATGTTCATTTTTGTTAGGGATAACAATTCAATATAATATAAATACTATATATATATACATATCTATTTACTTCTTAAATTATTTTATATATATATATGTATCAATTGTAATTTGTTTATTACAAAATTTGGTATTCATTTTGAGGATAACTTTGAGAATACAATTTAGAATCAATTTAGGACCAATTCTGTAAATCTACTAATATGTTTTACTTTTTTTACTTTTATATAAATGGATTGCTTCATCTTTTACTAATTATAATTTTTTTTTATAAAATTAGACAAGATCTTTGTTATGCCATAATTAAGATCATGTTTTATTTTTCTTAATTTTATATAAATAAGTTGCTTCATCTTTTACTAATCATGACCTTTTTTTTATAAAATTAATTAAGATCTTCATTATAGCATAATTAAGGTCATGTTTTACTTTTCTTAATTTTATATAATTAGGTCACTTTAACTCTTATTAATTATAACTTTTTTTATAAAATTATTTAAGGTTTTTATTACAGCATAATTAAATCATGTTTTACTTTTCTTAATTTTATATAAATAGATCATTTCATTTTTTATTAATTATAATCTTTTTTTTATAAAATTAGTCAAGGTTTTTATTATAATATAATTAAGATTATGTTTTACTTTTTTTAATTTTATATAAATAGATTGCTTCAACTTTTACTAATTATAATTTTTTTTTTATAAAATTATTCAAGATCTTTATTATAATATAATTAAAATTATATTTTATTTTTCTTATTTTTATATAAATTGATTACTTCATTTTTTACTAATCATAATTTTTTTTCATAAAATTGGTTAAGAATTTTGTTATAGCATAATTAGGTTATAATTTACTTTTTTTAATTTTATATAAATAGGTTACTTCATCTTTTACTAATCATAATCTTTTTTTCATAAAATTAGTTAAAGTCTTTGTTATAGCATAATTAAGATCACATTTCACTTTTTTTATTTTTATATAAATAGGTTATTTCAACTCTTACTAATTATAACTTTATTTATAAACTTAGTTAGGTTTTACTTTTTTTAATTTTATATAAATAGATTACTTTAACTCTTATTAATTATAATTTTTTTTTCATATAATTATTCAAGATCTTTATTATAGCATAATTAAGGTTACATTTTACTTTTCTTATTTTTACATAAATAGGTAGCTTCATCTTTTACTAATTATAATTTTTGTTTATAAAATTAGTTAAGATCTTTATTATAACATAATTAAGATCATGTTTTATTTTTCTTAATTTTACATAAATAAATCACTTCAACTTATACTAATTATGATTTTTTTCATAAAATTATTCAAGGTCTTTGTTATAATATAATTAAGTTCATATTTTGGTTTTCTTAGTTTTATATAAATAGCTTGCTTTAACTCTTATTTATTATGACTTTTTTCATAAAATTATTTAAGACCTTCATTATAACATAATTAAGGTTATATTTAATTTTTCTTTATTTTACATAAATAAGTTACTTCAACTCTTACTAATTATAACTTTTTTTTAATAAAATTATTCAAAGTTTTTGTTATGACATAATTAAGATTACATTTCACTTTTCTTATTTTTATATAAATAGATTACTTTAACACTTACTATTTATAATTTTTTTTTATAAAATTAATCGAGATCTTTATTATAATATAATTAAGATCATGTTTTGCTTTTTTTTAATTTTATATAAATAGGTCACTTTAATTCTTACTAGTCATAACTTTTTTTTTATAAATTTATTTAAAGTTTTCATTACAGTATAATTAAGTTTACATTTCACTTTTTTTTAATTCATATAAATATGTTACTTCAACTCTTACTAATCATAACTTTTTTTTTTATAAATTATTCAAGGTCTTCATTATAGCATAATTAAAGTTATGTTTTACTTTCTTATTTTTATATAAATAGCTTGCATTAACTCTTACTAATTATAACTTTTTTTTATAAAATTAGTCAAGGTTTTCATTATAGCATAATTAAGATTATGTTTTGCTTTTTTATTTTTATATAAATAGGTTACTTCAACTCTTACTAATTATAACTTTTTTTTCATAAAATTATTTAAGGTTTTTGTTATAGCATAATTAAGATCATTTTTTTCATTTTTCTTAATTTTATATAAATAGCTTGCTTTAACTTTTACTAATTATGTCTTTTTTTATAAAATTATTCAAGGTTTTCATTATAACATAATTAAGGTTATGTTTTGTTTTTTTATTTTTATATAAATAGGTTGCTTCTTATTTTACTAATAATAACTTTTTTTTTATAAAATTAGTTAAGATTTTCAATATAGTATAATTAAATTATATTTTACTTTTCTTAATTTTGCATAAATAGGTTACTTTAACTCTTACTAATTATAACTTTTTTTTTATAAAATTATTTAAAGTTTTTGTTACAGCATAATTAAGGTTACATTTTACTTTTCTTAATTTTATATAAATAACTTGCTTCGACTCTTACTTTTCTTGATTTTTTTTTCACATAAAATAATTTGTTTTGTACTTGTTAGTAAAATAAGTAATTAGCAGAATAATTGTTAGTAAATTGTGCAGTCTACAGAATGAGATTTCAGTAAATTAATTGTCAATAAAATATATTGTTGACAAAATGAACTTTTTAGTAAATTAAGCTTTTTAGTGAAGTAATTGTCAATGAGTTGTAATATTGATAAAATAAGCTTTTCAGTAAATTAAGTTTGTTAGTGAATTAATTTTCAATAATTTTAGTATTGACAAAATAAACATGTTAGTAAAATAAACATGTCAAAATTTGATTGTTAATGAATTAAATGTCTATGAATTAAACATGTTAGTAAGATAATTTCTGTAAAGTAGTATGTCTACAAAAGAGCATTAATAAGGAGAACTAAATTGGAATAAACTGGCAAAAAAATTATAAAATTTTATTTTGCAAAAAAATTATCTAAAGTTTAAATATTTTTAGAATAATAGTAATAATAAAATAAATATAAAAGTTTGTTTTTTAAGATTTTAAATATTTTTTAGTAATTTAAATAAATTCTTATTTATTATAACTTTTGAATTATTAAATTAGACTTATAAACATTTTTTATAATACTAAATAAAGTACTTCTTTTAAAATTATTAACTTATTAGTTCAAAATAGAAATAAAAAACAAATGCTTGTAAAAAAAATTGAATTTGCTTACAAATATAACCAAAAGAAATATATAGACAATAAAATTTTAAGTGATTCATATTATTTATTAAAAAACTTATAAAAAATATAAAGATCCTATTTTTTTTTGGATATTAAGATGACCTTTTTGATCTTTTGACTTTTATTAATAACTTTTTTAATAATGTAATTTAATAAACTACTACAAAAAATATATAATAGCTACATGTATAACTTTTCTATATTACCTATTTAAGATGTTTGTCTAAAGGTTTTTTTACTAATTGTCATATCTAACACTTCTGCTTGGATATATTACTTTAAACTTTCTAAATTTGCAACCTGTATTAATTTTACTAGATTATACCCTAATGCACTAATTATCATCTTAATCTTAGAACTATTTTATCTTTAAAATAAATCTTTTAAAATCTTTTATATACATTTTTACAGCTGATCTAGTATTTTTATAACAGAACTAACACTTACAGTCAGAGCTAATTATTAAACTACTATATTCTTATAGAGTTTATATAGACTCTAACATCTACTTCATAGCATATCTTTAGTACTTTAGTATACTTCTGCTTTTTTATCAGATTTCCAATTCAGATAACTATATAAAACTATAATTAGTTCATCAATATATTGAATTAGTTTAATATTCTTTTCTTTCAGTTTATTTTAGTAACTTGGTTAGTGGTTCTTTTGAAACATCCTCAATCTAGAGGTTCTTGTTTGTTTATATATTATAATCTTGGTATCTGTTCTAGTAGTCTAGTTTTTACAATAACATTGTCAAAGATCTGGTTATCTCTTTACTTAGATTTTCTCAAATAAACTTTTTGTTATCTAATTTCAATAGATTTATACAACTACAAGAACTTATCTAGTGTTTGCACTATTTGATTGTTAATTTGCATTTCTTTGTATAACTATACAAATGCTCTATAACTTGCTAGTCATGCTGATATAACTATGATTACAGATATGCTACTTTAATTATTAGTAACAGTTGCTATAATATGAATATTACATAAGTAATTATCTAAATTTTTATTATTGTTAAGATTTGAACATCCAATCTACTACTTGGAGAATTAACAACCTGACTACTTTACTAGATTATCACATTTTCAAAGATCATATTTATTGTTTGATAACAATTAATAAATATATTAAAGATATTTTTTAATTAGTAATTGAATTGTTATCCAAATTATATACTAATATATAATCAGCAAATTTGTCTAACTACTATTTTTTAAAAGCAACTCTAGGGTTATTATCTACTAATAATAATTTTATTTAGACAAAAAAGTAATTAAAAAATAAACTTGTATAATTTTAAAAGTTAAAGAGAAATTAATACTAAAAAGCTAAAACTTAATAATAAAAAAAATAAACCAAATTATTAATGATTAAAAGCATTTAGTTGTTAATATATCTATTGTATTTAATTAAATTAGTTAAAGATATTAAACTAAGATAGGTAGTAAAGTAGTATTATGTTATTATACAAATATATGCAAATATACAAAATTATATAGAGGATGGTAATCCTAGTGTAGTGGTTGGGTTGTCATCCTCCAAGTGGCAGGTCTAAGATTCAAATTCCACCTATGATGAAATTTGGAAATTAACCTATATTATAACAAACTGTCTCTTAACGATCAGTTAGATTTGTGTATCTGTAACCTTAAGTCACACCATCTTGAATAGGAGCTCAGAGCATCTATGCCATGTGTAACATTATACATACATAGAGAAATGTTAATAACCAGTGTCACATAAGACTTTAGTACAAACCCATGATATGACTACCAGGTGCAGTAAACTAAGAAATCAAAGAGTCGGAAGCCCACTTGGAAATTCTCAAGTAAAGAGGTAGCATGAGCTTTCAATAGTATGGTCAAACTAATTGGAAGCCTATAAAACACTTCTAAAGAGATAGGCTGATAAACCAGATATAAAATATGTAAAGGAGCACATAACCAACTAGGCCACTAGAATTACCAGAAGAAAAAGATACATAAGTATATTATATCGGGCTATCTAATTGAAAATCAGGAGAGTCCTGTCAGTTCTGAGTAGCAGTTAGTAAGAATGATGAAGAAGATGTCACAATGATAGGTACTGGAGTTCTAGTAAACTTTACAAAGGTAAAAATAATATAACGTAGCAGTTAAACATGTAACCCTTGTGACTGCAAGTATTAGGTAACTATAGCATGTTGCATAAAACTAGATTAGCTGTGTGTGAGACACAGAAGGTTCTAGTAAGTTTTCTGTCAAGAATAAACTAGTCCTAAGGGTACTTGAAGGCATCAAGTATTTTGGATAAGTGTAGCTTTGAAGATGTCCTCATGAGACATAGTGAACTACATATACAGAGGGTTTAAATAGACAAGATTCATAGTTGGCTTGCAGATATGGCACCTAGTGTAGAACCTGTATAGTAATATATAAGCAGACTACTTAAATTAGGTACCAAAAGTGCACATATAGCTAGTTGTAACCTCTAATGTAAGAAAGCCTCTGGAGGCATCTGTGTTCAAATACATGAATAAAAACATCAACTCCTATAGACAAAGACTTTAACTCAAAAAAAAAAAAAAACAAAAATTATATAAAATTTTAATAATATATATGGTTAATATAAAATAATTATCTAAACTCAACCTAGTATACATTTTCTGAATACAATTAATTAGGCCAAATTATTTATATCTCTTATATAAGTTAAATAAATATAGTAACAATTTGTAAGATTACAAATCTTAAAAAAGCTTTACTAAAAAAAAACATTAAATAAAAAAAAAGAACTTTTAATTTTTTGTTATAAAACTAGTAATTCAAATTTGATTACAAACCTAATTAATATTTGTTCTTAATTTGAATTAAAATATAATATTAAGCTATTACATATTTTAATAAGAACTTATCAAATTAATAAAACTATTAACTTCTATTTGTAATATAATAAAATCTTAATGAGGATGGCGATCCTAGTGTAGTGGTTGGGTTGTCATCCTCCAAGTGGCAGGTCTAAGGTTCAAATCCCACCTAC
>CAJVQA010001617.1:0-24827 GCA_910591915.1 Cetraspora pellucida
CTTGTGTACTTTCATATGGCTTCTTTGGGGCCGGGCGCACATGTTTCAGATGGATCGTCATGGGCACCTCTAATTAGCTAAGTATGCCACAATGACGTCCATTTCGCAGGTTCTATGAAGTGTCGGTTTTACCTCTGACACTAGTCAGGAAATGAAGTTGTTGGTAAATTGGCTTTGCTAAAAAAAAGTATTCGGAAAAATTTCTGTTGGTGAAATAGACTATTAGAAATATGTTCTTGTCAGGAAAAATAGATATTGGGAATATTGTATCGGAAAGATAAGAATTCAATAAGTTGGGAATCGAAAAATTGAGCAACAGATATTTTAGAGAGTACAGCATCAGACAGCAAAAAAAACAACCACTTTTTATATTTAAAATAGTTATAACTTTGAAGCAAATCACTTAAAAAAATCCGTCTTACAGATTTGCTGCTTTTAATTAAGATACAATTCCGTTCGAATAGATTTTTATAAAATCAAAAAGTTATTAGATATATGTAATCAAAAAATTTGGTAGAAAAATCGGTTATATATATTTTTTATCAATCAAATTTAATTAACGACAATTAACTAAGCAATTTGATTATTAATCTCAATTTGACGCTTTTGAAAAAAATTGAATGTTTTTTCTGTTTAGTACTGTATAAGAATGTGTATAGATAAAATCAATCCTTTAGCTTTATTAAAAAAAAGGTTTATGTAAATGTAATTTAGTGCATGTGCGTTGTAACGCACCCACCTGGTCAACCAATCAGATAGTAAGATCAGGTGTAACGTGAAATCGAAAGAAAAATACCAAAAATCACTTGTATTTCATAATTTTGCTTATGATACCACTTTTCGCGTTCTAATAAAAAAATTCCTTACAAAATTTTGGTAGAGGAATGACTTTTATTATTACTTATCTTAACTCTGGTCCTTACCCTAAATTAATGCATTAATTGGTTTGTTTTGATTTCACATTACACTGATCGTTACAACGCATATGCGCAAAATGATAAAATTCTAAAAAAAAACCGGGAAATTTGTTTGTATTACAATTTAAAAATATTTTATTATTTTAGAAATAATATTCTAGAATTGATACTAGTACCAATTAATGCTCGACAAATCAAACAAGAACTTGGCCACAAATACTTGATTAAGTCGGAAATTAAACGATAACAGTTCATATCAGTATATAAATAATAAACATATACGTATATTAGGGTTTTGCAAATTCCCATGCCAGGCATCAGGCCAGGCACTAGTCCTTGAACCGTGCCCGTGCCCCTAAGCACAAAATGTTAGAAACTTTATTGGCACAAGCAGGCACTATAGGGGAGCAAGCACAAATGTGGTAGGCACTAAAGTGTCAATTATACTTATAATTGTTGTTGACAAAGGTTTTATATATATGTCCATGCCTGTGTCAACCAGTGCCAAATTCTTCATGCCTGTACCCCGTGCCAAATTTTTGTGTCTGTGCCTATTCCCATGCCTAAGATTTTGTACCTGTGCCATGCCTATTCCTTTTGTTAGGCACCTGCAAATCCCTAATATATATGTATATATATTTAATAAAGGATGAAAAGAAAACCCGGACTAAATATGGTGTACGATATTGAATATTCAAAACCGGAGTTACATAATCAACAAGATAAAATAAAAATCAACTCATTGTTTAATGAACTAAAATTCCATATAAACAAAAACAATTGATGAAAGATTTACCAATATTTACCCGAATTATCAACTTGTGTAATTGCAAAATAATAATCGGAACACCCTATCCGAACACAACGATAATTCTGTAATTTTTTTCTGATAAGTAAAAGATAATATGTATGTCATGCCTAGATCAATATTAACTACGTTTGATATCATTATTTCTTGGACACCTGATAAAAAATTAACCGAATTTCAATTTTGATATGCAGTATATTATTTATGATTACTGTAAATATTACAAGACTAGTACGCACAGTACGTATGTTTACATCTCTGGTTGAATATAGAAATGTGATCCTTTTAAAGAATGTTCACTGACAAATATAGTAATTGAAAAAAATTTTAGAGGGTAAAAATTGCTAACACTTGGGTGTTAGTAGACCTTCTATAAATTTGATTTTCAAGAACATTCAAATATACGATATATTGTAAAACTTTCACCACTTTTAGGAAAGCTGCGAATGAGATAAGCGATCATAAAACTTTAATGAAAAAATAAATACATAATTGGTATTTTGTATGAGTACAATTAGAAATAGAACTTTGGTTAGACGTAAAATTAGCCACTTAGGATTAGGATTCCGAATGTATCACAAGTTGATATGAAATTTGATTTTAAATCTGATATAACCTCAAGACCTTTGATTTTTGTATTAAGGTTTTACAATGTCTAGCAAATACAAACACAATGATCAAAGGCACTACCCTCAAAGTTTCGGAGAATGACACATATAGTTGTATGCAAATTTCATAAGCTTCACAAGTATGCGATATTAAATCAATTGCAAAAACTCGTGTGGCAAAAAGCATTGAAATGTAAAAAAAAAGAAAGTTACCGTGTGGGAATAAATCATGGATGCAAAAATTCATGTAACGTTTTTAAATTTAAGTAATTTGCAATGCACTACATTATGGATAAACGCTACCTCAAAAAATGATCTCAAAATGACTTACATTCTAAAAAATACATACGCTTAATTTATTATAAGTTGAATTGGAATTTTTTAATAACTTGGGTATATTTTATAGTTTTGTTTCAACCTATGTGACCTATCCATCCCCACGTACGACAAATATACTATCCTCTTTAATATTTAATACTTGCACAAATTCATATAATATTTTTATTAATTTATATTTAGTGTTTTTTTTAAAAAATATTTCTAAGATTTCATTTGTTAACATTTAATACTTGCACAAATTCATATAATATTTTATTAATTTATATTTAGTGTTTTTTTTTAAAAATATTTCTAAGATTTCATTTGTTAACAAGTCCTGTCTTTTTCATAAATTTTCGCACAATAAAACACGCTAGGCACGTTGGATTCGAACGAAAATATACTAACACTGACATTATAGTTATAACTTCTGTAAAACAATCATTACAGCATTGTGATAAAAAAATAGCTTTTTTTATATGGATTATTCAGAAATCACAAACTTCGTCTGATAAGAATAATTATTCGATTAATGTTTTATCAGGTATCCAAAGAATAATAATAATAGCTGTAATGAATGTCTATTTGGATACACCAGATAGAACTTATATCCGAATCACTGAAAATCATAAATTTTATTATGTCAATAACGAATGTTATACATATTAATAAACCACTGTTTTGATTCACAGTTAAATTTTATAAGGCATGCACACAATTTTGGCATCATGTATAATATAAACATTAGTTAGATACAGTACTTATCAAATATTTATGAACGTACGTACATACGTGTGCTTTTTTTTTTTAAAAAAAAGGTTAGCATTTCATTTAAATACTGCATTGTAATCTTTTAACAAATTTCGAGTTTTTTTTTCATTTTTTCAATGAATGTCAATCTTAAACAAATCTATATAAAGTAATATCTAAAATGGGTTGCGTTTCTTCTAAATTAAAATTAAAGAAAGAAACTGAAACTATGAATTCACAAAGTGAATTTCAATATCTTGAGGGCAGAAGGTATCATAATACAGAAGGTGCCATATACCCTATGCCAAATGATGAAGACGAGCAAGACAGATTACACCTTCAACATTTCTTGATGAGATATCATTGGCAAAGTAATTTTTCTGCTCCCATTAATCATATCTTGACTAAACAAGGAGCCAAGATCCTCGACATCGGGTATGTGATTATTATGTTAATTATTGCTGACCATTGCCTACAGTATCCTCCAAAAATAATACCCCCATGATTGAGACCCGGATACAATTCACCACCCCTATAGGCTTGTTACCTGAATAAGACCTGGGATGAAACTATATTGATTTGCCACGTTTAATATGATATATCTCCAGATATAGTACCCAGTTCTTCACACAATACCCACGGGTACTATGCAATATTAAAAATGAGTTCTTTAATAAGACACTGGTTACTGTAGGCAGTGGAAACGGTAAATCTTTCGAAATAACAGGAAGCAGTTCCAAATTATTTAACATTATTTATAATTAACACATATGCATAAAAGAGTTCTTATATTTTAAAAGAAATGCCTTGTTCACCATGATAATTGTTACTTCTCCGTGGGAAAATCCATAATGAGAATTAGAGTTTTATTTGTAAACTGTCATTTTTGTGTTACATGATACAAATCTGGGAAAGAAGAAAGCTATGAACACAATCTTTCGAGTGCTTATGTGCACAACAATAACTCAAACCAGTGCTAAGGTTAGAGGCCCGTATCTTTGGCGCCGGAAAAATAGTAATCACATGATTTACCACGGTGAAAATAGAAAATTAACATGGTGGAAATAGTATTTCTTATTGAAATTAGCCTCAATATAACGAAGTTTTTTAGTAAATTTAGATATAACAAGTTTTGAAAATTTGGTACTAACAGCTTTATATCGAGGTTATATTATAATTATGCATATGGGAAAAAGTTAATAGAAATTCTGAGTTCTCGATTTATAAAACTTATTTAATGAGTTTAATTATAAATACTTTTTCCACGCGAGAGATTTCTTTTCATTTATTTTTATTTATTTATTTTGAATCTAAAATTTGATCAATTTCATAGATAATTTTAAAAAAATATTTATCAAATTACAGATAATTTACAAACTCAGGCCACCATTATTGCTAATTTATATTTAGCAAATACTTTATTGAAACTTTTTTGCTCTAATAATAACATTAAATCTAAATCTTTGTAATTTTAGGTGTGGTGCCGGGTCGTGGTCGTTTGATATGGCGACTTCGTACGTATATTCTTATTTTACATTCTTAATTCACATTACAAATTATTAATCATTATATAATGTTCCTTAGGTATCCAACGGTTGATATTATTGGAATTGATATATCTCCACACCAACCGTCGCAGATAAAGCCTGGGAATTTCACATTCATTAAAGCAAATATTTTAGAAGGTTTACCATTCGAAGATAATACTTTTGATTATGTATTTCAACGATTTATGTCTTATGCATATACCAAAGATGAATGGCCACGTGCAATAGATGAGATTTTTAGAGTTTTAAAACCAGGTGGATTCGTAGAGGTATATTTATTTGAATTTTTTTTTGTTAATATTAAGTTTATTTATTAATACTTTAAATAATTGTAATTAATCTTTTTTTTTAAAAAAAAAAAAGTTCATGGAACCTTCTCCATTCCTTTTTGATATTGGGCCGGTTAATCAACGTTTATGGGAAGCTCGTATGTAATTTAAATTTGGTTTAATATCTTTATGGTATTTTTCTACTAATGCTAATTTTCTATTTATTTAAAAATGGTTAAGAAACATCGATAATGGATCAACGAGGTGCAGACTCGTATACATATGAAAAATTAGAGAAGCTTCTAGAAAACAATGGTTTTTACTCTTCACCTAATTATCGTATTTTATAGTAGATAAATTTAAATTAATTAATAATTATATTCTATTTTATAAATTAAGGTGAGTTCGAAAACATTAAAAAGGAAGTAAAAACAATCCGTCATGGTGAAAATGTTGATCCGAAACTTAATAAAGTGGTAATGTATTAAACAAAATCTGAATATTTTTCATACACTTATGAAATTATTTTTTTTAAAAAAAAATTTTTTAACATCATACAAATAAACAGGATATCAATAATTTAATTAACATATTGGTTGGCCTAAAAGTCTTTATGACAAAATTATTGCAAGTTTCAGATGATGAATATGATGAGATGCTTAAAACTGCAGAAAAAGAACTATTTGATTCCGAATTTTATTATTATTTGGTTCGTGCTTATGCAAGCAAAAAAGTAGTTCCTAACGGTGATCAAAAAACAACTCAAGAGTAGGACATAATTGCAATTATTTTGGTTTTATTGTTTAAAACTGAGTGATTATATATGAATTTATTTGAGTTGAAAGAAAAACTAATTTATGCCATTTATTTATTTGATATCCATTTATTTTAATTTATTTCTCATTTATTTATTATTATGAATATAATAAGACTTAAAAACTCTTAATATATATCTATATGTATGTATGTAGCAGTTGTGCAAAACCAAGAACGTGAGAATATGTTGTAAGATTTAAAAAACAAACCTTGAGATTGAGTTGTGTCATACATAGTTTAGACATAATTTCATAATTGTACTCGGTTATAGTATTTATCAAAGCTTATGAAAATTTACGATCTATTGAATAAATAATTTCTCATTCTCATTATAAGAATCTTCTTATTTATATAACTCTTAAATTTGAATGCAAATAACTTTAATGCTCATTAATTAAGTAAATAAAATAATAAAATAATTATGAATTTAATAGCTTATTAAATGCTTATATTATAAATATTCTTTATGTAATGCACTAAATTAACACGAATAAATGATATTAAATAGTAAATATTATACATACTTATGAAAATTTAATGGCTTGTTTTAAATGCTTAGATTAATAAAAAGTTCTTTATACTTAGCACACTAAATCAATACAAATAAGATGAAACTAAATAATAAATATTCAGCAGGTTAACACCTTATTTCAAATGTCTATAACAATGAATAGGTTTAATATTGATGCATTAAGTAAACATAAGTAAAATAAAACCAAATAGTAACCAATTTTAATTGGAATGACTTTTTTAAATAATATCAGAAGTATAATAAACGAAGTGTATTGCTTCCAGGCAATTAACTGTGTGCAAAATCTTGTATATTATTGGAAGATGTAATTTTGTACTTACAATGTTATGTAAAAATAATTTCACATAGCAGCCGATTTGTGGAATACCTCAAATTTTCAAAATTAAATTAGTACTCAAATAAAATTATATATATATATATTTGCTTTTGCTAAGGCTGTTGTTATCGGTGGCTACTGTGTTTTTAATTATGGTTACATAACTTGTACAAGGTGAGTGTGCAACTAGTCACACATGCAACTTTTGGTTACCTATTTAAGTAGTTCACCCGCAGGTTCTACACTAGCTGTTATACCTGTAATCTGCTAGGAAATTACCTAATTAAACATTTTGATTTTTATACTACACCTGACAAATAGTGAACAAGTTCTCATACATCTAAGTGCTGTCTAACTTAACATTTGATCTTCTTTTATGTACATCTGTCAAGTCATTAAATATTTCAGAGTAATTGCAGATGCTAAACTAATTTACTTATATGTTTAGATCTTATAAAGCTACTTGAATTTTCTAAAAAAAAATTTTCTGATGATTATATGCCAACAGTTGCAACTATTTTGCAATTAACTGAGTTATAATTTAAAGGTAAAGTTTATGTAGATTACTTGTCATATGATTTTAAATGTAAATTTTTTTATTTTGGTATTTAAAAATATTTTTACTAACTTAACTGCTTTTAAGCTTTTAAGCAAAATTGTAAAGCAGATTTTTATGATTCTAATAATAGTAGAATTATTAAATTCAGATTAAAATTTGTTGAGATAGATTTATTTAAAGATTTAGCATTATAAATTTATATAAAAATCATAAAATAATTATATAATAATCAACCAATCAGAATATTACCATTAAAAATTTGGATTTATCACCAAGACTTTTACAATATATACAAATATAATTTTTTAAAATAATATATATTATAATTTTTTATTATAATAAATAAATTATTTTAATTTATATTCTAAAAATTTAATAAAATTTTGATATATTTTTTAAAAATTTTATTAGTATCATATTTTTACTTACTATATAAATCTAAATTTACTGTACAAATCATATAACAAATGATCTACATATATTCTATCCTTAATAGTAATAGATCTATTATTGCAGACTCATGGTTTAGCAGTATAAATGCATGTGTTACTTTATATAAGTATGACCTTTATTCTATTTTGTAAATAAAAAAATGCTGTTATTGGTTAAAAAATATCCTTTCAAATATTACTGCTGTTTTTAAAGATAGTTATAGTTTATTTAATAGCTGAACTGAACAATTGGATGGAGTTGGTCTTACTATATGCTTCATTTGTGACTGTAAGAATTTAGTATTTTTAGCTAGTTACTCAAAAATAAATTTGAAAACAGAAATAAGTAAACATATTAAATTCTATAGAAATATAAAATTTTTGCAACTTGTAGTTTTTAATAAATACAATAAATATAGATTCACTATTAATATTCAATAATTTTTATAATAATGCATTTTCATATTATAAGGTTCTTGAAACAAAATACTTGGAAAATCAGATTTTTGCCTTTTATCTTTTAATTACAGAAGCAAATAACTTTTTTGTATACAGTCGATTTGGTTCTAAAAAAAATATAAATATGTAGACTTTTATAAATAATTAGCTGCTTTAATTCTTAAATATTACTTAAATGAAACAATGTATAAACAATCTAAAAAAAGAAAAAAATAAGATAATAAAGTTAAACAACACAATCTTAATTATATTCAAAAAAATTCTATAAAAAACAACTTAAAGGAAAATATATTCAATATTACTGCATAAATTGTTATAAGTATACAACAATTGTTATAGTTGCTTAAATTTATATGCTTTATATACAACTTGTTGGGCTAGTTATATTTGTAATACATTTAGTATAGCTTTAATAAGATATAAAATTTTTTATATATTTATTAATATCTATTTTATTATTTTTTAAATGTATAATAAATAATTATTTTTTAGTGAAGAGTATTGTAGTCTGTAATGGTATATTACATGTAGTACATTTATTATTGCTAAATAAGTTACATATTAAAGATTATATAATTTTTTTAATTATATAATAAAAATTGATAAAAATAATATTTTTGCATAATACAAGATTCAATAATTATTTGAGTATAAAATTATAATAATTTATTTATTTTTGGTTGTATTATAAATCTTTTAAAATGTATTACCAGTAGTACAAAGGCCTAAATTTTATTCATTAATAAAAACTAAAATTGGACTTTATTTTTAAAAAAATTATATTAACAGATATCTTTACTAATAAGTAAATAAAATAGTTAAATATATTAATATATAAATACTTAAATATTTTAAGAATAAGTAAATAATTAAATGTCTTAATAAATAATTAATTCAATATTTTTATAAGTAAGTAAATAAATAAAAAACTTTTTCTGTAAATCTTTTTACACAAAAATAACAAAAATCTGTTAGTAACAAAATTATTAATACTGTTATTTTATTAAGATAACTAATTTTGGTACCTTAAGTAAACTTGTTCAGCTTACAATTTTATATTTATCTTGAAAGTTACAAGTTTCTAATTTTCAAACTCGCAATTTAATACTGCTAAAACAGGCTTTGGTCTCTATAACTAAACTTTTAATTATTTTTCATAAACTAACTTTTTAACACACTACATTGCTCTAATAAAATTTGTAAAGCATCTCATTCTAATCAAAACAAGCCCAAAATGAAGCTTGTAGTCTTAAATCTAACAAAAGTACAACAAAAAACAACTTCAACTCTCTATTATTTTTTTAAAAAATTCTTTTGTTCTTATTCTTAAATTTTTTCCTTACATGTTTTTTATATAACCTTAAATCATTTTTCAAATTGGTTTTATTTAATATTACATTGTATGATTAAATTTAACCAAAAAAGATCTTTCTTTGTTACAAAATAATTTGTGTTAATTTATTAAAAATAAATTCTGTATTCTATTATACAGTAGCCACTGTAATATATAACTAATTATAACTTTGTGTTATACTAGTCATACTAGTCACATTAGCTGCACTAGTTACAACTTGTGTTACCTAGGTTATACAAGGTCATACAAGTCACAGTAGCTACAGTAAGCCACAATAATATCTTTGTAAACACAAAACCTATCTTGTAATAAATTTTATAATAATATCTAAAGTTCAAAAACTTATACTCAAAATTCTACTAAGTAAAAGAAGTCTGGTTTTTTAAGAAATCTAGTTTAAAATGTTAACCTTAGTAAACTCTGAACCTGACTCTATTGATTTGGATTATTTTTATAAAAAATTTCCAAAAAGTTTGGTATTGGAGTCTATAAAAACATGCTACAAACATTATATTCAATACCTGCTAACAGACAATCTAACATCTGCATTACTACAGAGCTTAGAGGCAGCATCAAAACCTGTCACTATTTTTAAGCATCTGCTGCTACCAAAATAGTCATATGTCTCTGTAGAAAATACCACATACATTTCTATTTACAAAAAAACCTTATCTATGAAGATCACCAAAGTATCAATATATTAAAAAATCAAAAGATAAAAAATTATTTGTTTTCAAAACCATTGAGTTTACCAACTTCATTCCATCATCTCCAACCTCATCATCTGCATTAACTGTATACCAACATATTTATAGTAAGTGCAATTGACCTATTAATTGTAATGTAATTAATAATAGATATTACTTAGCTGCTGATACTAAACTATCTAATGACAATCTATGTCATAATCCTGTCTCAAAAACTAAAACTGAATTTAAAGCCAACAAACAACCTATTATCAACCCAAAACAAGAACCTTTCTAAGCACCTTCACTTTATGAACTTGAACAATTATTTAACACATTTTATATCAACAATCTACTTATTTCTAAACTCAATCCTCTCACTTCTACTATTGAAGATACAGTAAATGATACAACAACTGATACTATTGCCATGGATATTAATAACTCTAACTTATCTGATAATAACTAACAGTAACAACAACAACCAAAGCAATAACAATAAGAAACATCTAAGTAACCTAAACAACAATAACAATCAAAATCACATGAACAACTAAAACAACCTTATAGGCAAGCTGTAAGACCTAAGCTTAATTCATTATTTGATTGGTTAACAAACTTTCCAGTTATTGAAGAAATAAAAGATAACACTAAACTTCAAATAGATATTTCATGAAAACTATTCAATTTTCTTAAAGAACACTTATTTAATTTCTTTCCAAAAAAAGTCATTAAATAAGCAACAGAAAATCACTCTGCATTTAAATTTAGTTTTTATCTACTTATTAGACAAATGGCTAGTACCAAACCCAAATTTTTAACAGACTTAATTTAATAGCATAATCTTACAACTGACCAATCTGCTACAATACCTTTTAATGTTCTTGAAGAAACTTTCAAAAAACTTATCCTCATATTTATCACTGTACTTTTTACTAAACTTAACTATCCAGAAATTTTTACTTCACCTGCTACCATTTCACCTCTTAAAACTGAAAATCATCTACAATTCTGTATTAACTTAGCCTACTTTCATTTATATTTATCTAACAACTATCAAGTTATTAATTATACAAAATTTGCAGAAAACATTAAACTTAGACTAGAAAAATTTAAAATATCATTAAAAGTTACTGGATATAACAAAAATAAAAAATACCTCTCTATTAATATGGATAATTGTTTTAACATTCAACTAGAATTTAATATTCCTAAGACCTTATTCATAGACAAATACAATATTTCTTCTTTAAAAAACTTACATTTCTATTTTAATGAATAGTTTGAAAAAGCTTTTTCACTATACAGTAGACAATTTTCAAACACTATTAACAAAACCAAAGTATCTAATTATCTCAAATACTAATTCAGACAACACTTCATTTTCCATCTTAAAGAACTCCTGCCTAGCATTCACAAATTTACAGAACTATATAATCTACAAGAAAGATAACATGAAACCTTTAAACAAGTTAACTACTACATACTTACCTGCACAAACCCTAAATGCTCTTATCTTTTAATTACTAAAACACCAAAGGAAAAAAAAAGAAACATCTACAAATTTAAAACTCAATACTGAATTATATTTATAATATAATAAATCTGCATTTACCAAATACCCTTTTAATAACTTTTATCAACAATACCCCAAGAAAGATAATAAATTATAGAATAAACCCTATCTTGACCCATCTGTTTTTTACACCAAAGCAAACATGAAGCTACATTTCAAAACCAAAATCCTACTATCATACATGATAAATTAATAGCAAAAGTAAAAGAATATACTTGTTCTGCCAATGCTATTAAAACCAATTTCAAATAACATGGCTTCTATTTCTACCAATACCTATCAATTTACCAAAATACTGTTGCTCAAAACTACAATATAGACAAAATAAACAAACAACAAGCAATTGATTTCATTACAACTAAACTTATTGATACTGACTTTTTTGCACAAGTAATCACCTATTTTGACTACATACATGGTAACTCACCAAACTAATCTGAGATTACTAAATTCTACAAAGAAAAAGCTCTTTCTGAAGCTGAAACTATTCTATATAATAAATTTAACATCAAATTTGAAATTCCTACTACTATAAAAGAATCTTTTTTTCTAAAAAAAGAGGAACAGATTCAGACCTCTTTTCACTAAAATTGTCTTCTACACAACACATAAATGCAGCTGCCATTTTATCAAAAGAAACTACTGTAGTATTTAATAAGAAAGATGATGTAAGTAGAAGGCAGAAAAGCCTATTTATGCAGAAAACCAAGCAAATGATAGTCAGACTCAATGCACAGAGCAGACTATAGAACTCTTTGCAGCTGCAAGAGCTGAGCTTCAAATGGTGAGTGCCTTAGTAGAAGACAAATACCTAATCACATAACTCTGAGAATTATAATACAAATTTCAAAAAAATTAATTACAAATTCTTACATATCTGCAACTCTAAAATATATTACAATAAATTTCTTACATACTTCAATCTACCTCTAATTTCACAAAAACAAACTATTGGTTCCTTTTTTAAACATTTTTAACAACATAATCTTATATATTATGCTACCTTTTCTATTAATACTAATATTAATAAAGCCTATATCTACTTACCTTCTGAACTGCACTTATTATTAAAACACACTTTCATTAACCAAAAGCTTCTATACCAGTATCTTAACATCTCATTAAGTCTCAAACACATAAAATACTTAATTTTAATATCGCCACCTACAATATTCAAGGTTTTAACAATATAGAAAAAAACTTCTATTAGAAGAATATTGCCTTCAAAACAACTTACAAATAATGTGTCTAACTGAAATCAAAATAGCAGAGACTAAAAACAAAAAATTCTATAACAACCAACATTTTACATATTACTGATCAAACAGTTCTACATCTAAAGAAGATACATATATTCTAATTTGTAATAATCTGCAACTACACATTCACAATATACTTAATCACTTAGAAGAAGCTATTGCAATAGCTTGTTTTTCAAACATAACTACAAGCTCAAAATCATTTCAACCTACCTTTCATCTACCAATAACCTGATATAACAGCAAACACAATCAACCATTATTACATGAATACAATATATTATTGTTCTTAATGATTTTAACTTAGCTACTCTAACTACTATTTATAACATAACCAAATATCAACTTCTTAACTACCTTCATAGTACAAATATGTATGACCTGGCTAGTCATACTAACAACATTGATGTTACTTGGCAAAGTAGTAGATATCAAAGCAGAATTAACTATATATAGGCCAATAAATATACAATCTCTTTTCTTAACAAATTTTATTTAGATAATTCATCCAAAGCTACTAATAGTAATCACTAAATCCTGATATCACAATGGACCTTTTCTTTGCACTTAAATCCAAACAGAAAAACAAATACAAAAGAAAAACTTTTAACTACAAAGTAATAACAAAAAAGAAATAAGAAGAATTTACTAATCAAATTGATATTAATAGGCAAAGCAACAACATTAACTCACTTATACTAGAAACAAACATATTAGAAAAACTTTGGCACAAAATATATATATCTATTATAAATACTGCTCTTCAACATATATTAATAAAAAATATACTATAAAACACTCTTTTTACATCTTTTTACCCAAAGCAACAGCTCTTCACAAGGATCTTAAACAAATTGGCAGTATTATCAACAATATTAAAAACTTATTCAAACACCACCAACCAATCACTAATACTATTATTAACCAAATTCATAATATTAACCAAAAACATAATTTTGATATACCAAACCCTCCTTCAAACTTCCAATTATTATCACAATAGATCTTCCAATTAAAACAATCATGGAAGGCTATATATTATGCTAGAAGCTTAGAAAACTTTTAATATCTTTGTTAACATATTAACAAAGCAATTAATAACAGATGTAAATGACTACTAACTCAACTAACTAAAATAATCAATAGCATTCTTAATTAACATACTAATCCAATAATTATTCATAATATCAAAACAGCAAATAAAGTCATAACTGACCCTTTAACTATACTTTTACATATAAAACAACAATTTAATCAATGGACAAAACATCAACCTTATCAAATCAAGACATTTAATTTACATTAGGCCAATGAATACCAACCTAAAACCTCTATTAATATGTATAAACTGATATGTCCCACTTCTACAACCAATTATTACAGAGAAAGTTTTATATGCTGTTAAACAACTACCTAACAACAAAGCATATAAATCTTTTGGAATAAGTTATGAAATGCTTAAACACTGTGAACCACATATGCTACATGCAATTATACACTTATTTAACAAATATCTTAATACAAACAATATTTTAAACAATGGAAAAATAGTAGAATTTACTCAATATCAAAAAAGCCAAACTTTGATGGAAACTTTAACAACATATGACCTATCAGTCTGATAGAACATACCAAAAAACTATATACAAAAATACTAACAAACAGACTCTCATCTATTCTATCAAAACATCCAATACTCAATCCTTACAACTATGTTGCATTGTCTTGCAATAGTATGAATACCACTATACATATACTTAACAACTTTATCAAAGATGCAACATGCAATAAAAAACCACTTTGGCTTTTATCACAAGATATGAGCAAAGCTTATGACTCTGTTAACATTGCTCTTCTGAAAAAGCCTTATACAAAATTAAACTTCCTCTATCTATTGTTTTTACAATTATCAACTTACTTTCTTTATGTACTAACCAAGTTATTATCAACTTTGGTCTAACATCTACATATGCAATAGAAGATGAAATTGACCAAGGGGGAATGTGGCAACCTAGTGAAGTAAGCAGATTGTTAACCTCCAAGTAGCAGGTCTAGAGTTCAAATTTCAGTGTTAATAGAAAATTTGAAATCCTTCCTATGTTATGGTTAACTGTTTTTTACAATTGGTTGAGATAAAACACCTGTTATCTGTATCACATCAGCATGACTGGCAGCTTATATGGCATTTGTGTAACAGTCACATGATATTGTCCTTTGGGACAAGGTCTGTAGTTACATGAAGAAATGAAAACCAGTACTGGGCAGTGCAAACCTACAATAAGTCATCTTCATAGTTATGTAAATTACAGAAACCAAAAGAAGAATGATAGAAGACCCAAGTAGAGAGGTAACCTGAGTTTTCAACAATGTTACTGTAAAGACTAGACTTATGAAACAGAGCTAGAATTTTAAAATCAAACAAATGTGCCAGTTTTTGAGGAGAAACCAGATGAACCAACCAGGCTGTTGAAATTTCTAGGTTTCAGAAGAAAAGGATACATGCTAGCAAACAAGTAAACCAGAGGTGTATGGTTTTGACTTATCTTTTTGAACTATCTGAAATGGCAGCTTAATAAAACTTGAATTGAATACCAAAGTAGTAAGGATATGTTGTAAAATAAGTACCAAGGTTGAGGTGAACTCTATAAGGACATAGCAGTTTAATAGTATGCTCTAACTGCCAGTATTGGTCTTGGCTATAGCAATATTAGGTCAGCTGTAATAATAGGATACAGAAGATTTTGAAAGATTTAGTACAAGGTCAAAGGTTCTAAAAAACTGCTTTAAAGACTTAGTGATCATAGCATATTTTCACTGGTATCAGCCAGAATTAGTAGTTAAAGTAGTTAAATAGAGAACCTACAAGCAGGTTTTAGGTATGGCAGCTAGTGTAGAACCTTTGGGCAGACTACTTAAATTTGACAATGACTAAAGTTGTATAAGTAACTAGTTGTATACTCTTTTTATGGTTGCTCTCTGTAGTTGTAATACAACCATTAGCCAAATATATTATCAATAAAATTCTGGGTTATAAGTACTTACTTTAATATTTAAAAAAAAAAAAATGGAATCAACCAAGAAGAAACTATCACATTTCTTTTATGGAGAATATATTATGATCTACTAATCTATTATATTCATACAAAATTCAAAGGTTACACTACTGCCTTAACAAGACTAACCTCACTATTTCCTCTTAAACATCAACAAATACAAGCTAATACTTCTATTCTTACCTATATAGATAATATATTGTAGATTGTAAATTCTTAACAACAACTCAAAAATATTCTCAACACAGTCTCAACATTTTACCAGATGGCAAACATCAAAGTTAACCTAAACAAATCTATCTTAATATTCAATACAAAACTTATAACTACATTCAACTTTATAAATATTACTATACAAACACAGCCTCACAACACACCTTTAAAGTTCTTAGAATGCTGTTATACAGCAACTAATATACAATTTATCATATCCAAAATAATTGTACAAGAAACATTAAGATTAACTAACATTATACAAACTAAACAAATAACAGACAAACAAACTAGCTATATTATCAATAATGTAATTATACCCATTTTAGAATATCAAATATATAATATAGTTATACTTTACAATATATGCAACAAGATTCTGTCAAAATATCTTACTGTAGTTAAACACAAATCCAAACTTTTAGTTACTACTCCCAACAGTATAATGCTTAATCACAATATATATGAATCAAAAATGTATAGGACATACAGCTATAACATCATATTAGCAACTTTTTTCTTTGACTTAACAAAACAGACCTACTTAGAGTTACTACCCAAATAAGACTACAGCAACTTCAAAACAATCTTTGGTTAACTACTAACATCCTTCAACACTTCAACCCTTTGATAGATGGAGCCAATAAACATACTACAACATTTCAATTAATTGAACTTCTTAGACACATGCAGCTTACAATCTCTGCTTACTTAATACAATCTTACATACTAACATACCTATACACCCTGATCAAAACCCTTCTACATACACATCTTCACTATAACAACTTCAAAAAACAGCTATGTAATAAACACATTTTATATCTTGAACAACTTACATCATTTGATAACTCTATATTTCTGGATTGGACACAAATCTCAACTAAACTTGAACAAATTTCTATTAGATGAAAACCTAAATGGTTTACTATATTAGAAAACAAAATTATTACAGACAACTATACCAAACAAATAGACTTATCGCTAAACTTTTCTATCTCTGATTCTCTGTTATTTACAACAGACTATTATAACTCTAAACCTAAACTATGGCTAATTACTTTTGACTATAACTACTAAGAAATAATTATTGAAAAAGCATGCAAATACAATTCTAATGACAATACTATTTTAATTACATACTGGCTAACCAAACATGACTCCTTTTACATTAGCCTTTACCTACTAGCTAACCAAACATGACTCCTTCTATATCAGCCTTTACTTATTTTTAACTATCAATTGTATATAATGCACAGGATGCATACACAACCCAAACAGAATTCAAAACTATTGCACTTTTAACATTTTAGCTAATTCTGTAACAAAATTTCTAGGATGGAAAAAATACAACAATACAAAAGAACTTAACTTAAATGCAAACTATCTAGACCTTATTTACTCTATTGCTTCACAATTACCTTTATCAATCCCATCATCACCTACTATTATACTTACTATTACACCTATATTTAATCTATTTAAAGTCAATTCTTCTTCTATTAAACTTTAGAAAATTGCTAACCTCAATAGGATGTATACTAACTTTATATTTTATACAGATAGATCAGTCACTAATCTTACTACTAATAGATGCTCTATGAACATTGGATAGATACAAATTCACAATAATACAATACTTCAATCATATTTTTCTTGTATTAAACTCTGATCATCATCTTTCAAAGCAGAACTTATAGCAATACTACCTGCTATTTGTACATGCTCACATAACAGTAACATCCAAACTTATACGGACTCCTAATCAATTATTGCAAAATTCAACAAAATTAACAGTTACCTAATCCTAATACACAAATAATACTATTATTTGTATTGGCCTATTTGGCATTCACTACTTAACTTAATTCAATCCTATCAATATACAGTTACCTTCCACAAAGTACCTGCACATAGTAACAATACATTTAACAATGAAGCTAATAAGCTAGCAACAAACCACAACTCTACTGCATATTTTGACTTTATATATAATAATCTATATAACACTTTATATACATTAAAATATGAAAAATATATAATCAAACAACCAACTAGATGAGCTATTAAAAACATCTGTAATGCATATATAATTGCTATATAGTTATTACAACATCACATGAGCAACATTATTCTATTGTCATCACAAATTAACTAGAATACAACATAGTTATATCTTAACAACAATACCAAATAAATGAATAACTATACCAACTTTTTACTTAATTAAAGCAAATCATTTAAGATCAAAACACTACTTAATATTCTACCAACACTATACTATCTTCATGAACTATATCCAGACAGCTTTTAGCACAACAACTGCATTACTTGCCAAGCACCAGAACACCTATTGCATTGGCTACTTTGCTCTAACCCAACAAATCTTACTAGTATTATTACAGAAACAATTTCTAAAATCATTAATAATAACTTACTACTAGAAATTACACAATTACAATTACAACAATTATACTATTTACTAACTCAACATAACAGCCTATTAGTTAACAATGCTCATCAAGGGCAAAGCAACATATATACAACACTACAAAGATATATGTCAACAGATCTAATTACTACAATCAGACTTTATACCACATCTTATCAAACTGCAACTCTAATAACTACCAAGCTGCTTATCAAAATATTACAAAAAATATATGATTACATATGGAAACCATATGCTACTAAATTAGCACAATGAAAAAAAGACAATAACATCATACCAAATAACAGATCTACAACTTACAAAAGATTTTATAACTACTCTAATCAACATTATAACTTATACTATACAGTCTGCCAACTGTGTGGTCTATCTAATCAACTCTATACAGAAGATAATAACTGCTTACTACTAGAAAACACACTTTATAAAATTGACCTTTGGTCTGTATACTAGATACTATATAGCTACTCTATAAACGATATCTTATATTATCAAATTTAGGTGAGTTTTAACTACTCTAGTAGGTTTAGGTTGCAGATAAATTAGATAGAAGTCTGTCTATAGTCTGAGCTCCATTTTTGTAATATATTTGTAATTGAAATAAGTTTGTAATTTATATTCAAAGAAGACTCTGAAGGCTTCTTTAACAAATCAATAAAGATATAAGCAAAACCTTACCTTAAAAAAAAAAAAAAAAAAAAAAAATAAGTAAATAATTAGCTAATAAATAAATATATAGATATTTTAATAAATAGATTAACAGAAAAATATTTTAATAGATAGATAAGTAGATAAATAATTAGACATTTTATTTATAAAACTGAAAAATAGATAGATAATTAAATATTTTTATAAATAAGTAGCATAATTCTATGAACAAACAAACAAATAAATAAATTTTTTTATAGATAAATAAATAAATTTTTTTTATAGATAAATAAATAAATACTTAAATAGTTTTATAAATAAATAAATAATTAATTAGATATTTTTATAAAATAATATTTTTGCAAATAGATAATTTATAAACAAGTAAATAATAAATAATTTTATAATATATAAACATTTTATAATATAAATAAATATTTTAATAATTTTATTTTATAAAATAATTATGCTAATTATTAGCAAACTTTTATTTTAATAATTTTAGTTATTAAAAAATTAAAATAAATAATTTTTTATTTCAAAGTATTATTTTTCTTTATAAATAAATATATAATAACTTAAAATCTTATATATATATAATAATAAATTATTTAAATTATTTTTATAACTAATAATTATAAATTTTATTTTATAAAAAAAATATTTATTATATAAAAAGAATATTATTAACTATAATCTAAGATAATTATTATTTTAATATATCAATGATCATCTGATGCAAACTTTTTAAAAAGCTGAACTACAGAAAAATAATATAATTAATATATTAAATTTTATAAAAACTTTCTTGAAATACTGTATGCATATAATTAAATATTAAAATAAAGTTGAAAAAAAAGTTGCAGCTTTGTGATTATAATTTAAATAAGCTTTGAAACTATAGAAGAAGTAGTTGATAAAAGCTGAAGTTTTTTAGCAAGTATATAGTTATATTAGATATATTAGTTTTATACAATTGTAAAACTTATAAAGATGCTTAAACATATCAGCTCTGAATGCATTTTTGCCATTACTAGTCTCTTTAACTGTTGTCTTTTTGAAAATAAAATTTCTAAGTAATGAAAACATAGTAGAATTTACTTATTCCCAAATGTAATTCCTTTGATGTTGATCTCAATCTTACTTGACCTATTAGTTTTGTTGAACATATTCGCAAACTATATATAAAAATTCTTACAAATAGACTAAGCATTATATTTTTTCTAATTCTATTCTCTCATCTTTCAATTATGTTGCACTTTCTAACAATAGCACTTCAATCCCTACTCATATTCTCAATAATCTTATTGAAGATGCTACTTGCAATCATAAGAACATTTGGCTACTTTCACAGGATATAAGTAAAGCATATGACTCTGTTAACTTTACTCTTTTTAAACATTCACTTTCTCATCTGATACTCCCTTCATCTATTATTAATATCCTCTCTGATCTCTTGACTAATTATCACAACCAAGTTACTACTAATCTTGGTCTTACTTCTTTATATCTTGTTCACAATAGTATTTATCAAGATGAAACCATTACTTCTTTATTATGTTATATATATTACAATCCACTTATTTTATATATATATGCACAAGTACCTGGTTATATCTTACAATCCTCTTGGGCTACTAATCTTAAACTCCAAACATTTAACTTACTACAAAAACAATGCTCTGTTTTGGCATATATGAATGATACTCTTTGAATTGCTTTATCACAAACTAAGCTTTCTAACATATTATTCATAGCTGAATCATTTTATACTATAGCTAACATTCAAGTTAACTTTACAAAATTTATTTGGTTACCAATAACCCTCCATCTCACTACATTTCTATCTTCTATAATAATCATCTTCTTTTACTATATTCTCTTAGATAACTCTTTAAATTTTTAGGCTGCTGGTTCATCTTAGACAATAGGCAATCTAAACAAACAAAACTGCTTATTGTTGATTCTTCTCAACTAATCCAAATTGCTAAATCCAAATATATTACTAACTTACATGCCTGTTATATTATTAACACAGTCATCATTCCTACTCTCAAATATCATCTTCAAAACATTATAATTAGTTAGCCTACTTGCAATAAAATCTTTACTTAGCATATCAGTCTTGTTAAGCTTAAAGCTAAACTTTGCTATACAATATCCTCTAGTACCTTTTTATATCCTCAAATTTACAACATCAAACATATCTGGAACATCCAACTACAATACAATATTTCTAACTTTCTCAAATGACTTAATAACTCTGACCTATAAAGCACATCAACTCATATCTGAATTCAACAGTTACAAAACAACTTCTGGTCTTCTACTAATATCTTCATATATTTTAATTCTATTATTGATGGTCTTAACTGTCTAATTACAAACTTTAAAATTATTCAGCTTATCAAGCATATTGGCTAAACATTTTTTACTAATCCAACTTATAATATTCTATTTACTCTAAATAACAGAGCTATCTCTCTTGAATCTTTTCTTTTCTTTTATTTCAAATATTCTATTTTAAAAAACAACTTAGATATCACAAATTATTCTTTCTTGACCAACTTATTATATATAATAATTCATACTTATTATACTGAAAACACATTTTTTCTAGATTAAATAAGCTTCCTAAAGGTGTTGTATTTCAATGATTCACTACTCTTGAGAACATTACAACAAGCCATTCTCATCAATGTACTTTATATAATTACTTTAATCTACTTCAAACAAACTATTTTTCTTATACTACTGATTATTTTACCTTTAATACCAAATCTTGACTACTTACTATTCTTAATGATCAAATAATTATTGGCAAAGCCAGAAGGCATAATACCCCTATAGGCCTTATCCTTATTACTCACTAGCACTGCTCATATTAGTTCCAGTTTTCAAACCTATATCCTACTCCTCTCTCTACTAGTATATTATGTTCTGAATATCATTTTAATTCTAATACAATTGCCAACAAATGCACTATCTTTATTCCTACAAACCTGGCTACAAAACTATTCTGTTGTATTAATACTAACAAAACTTTTAATCTAAATGCCAACTTTTTTAATATTACATACTCTGTAGCTATTCAATATTCTTTAAATATTCTATCACCTCCTTTACTAATAATCAATTCACAACATTTACCTTGCATTTTTTAGTCTAATTAACTTACTGATAGCTTACAGTTTATTATTAATTCTAATCATAACCTAACCACTATTTTATTTTATACTGATAGTTCTGTTATTAAGCTTGGTACCTCTCAATGCTCTATGGGTATAAGTTAGGTTCAAGTTAATAATTCTACAACTATTTACTTATTTTAGAAACAAGTTAAACTTTGAACATGTTCTTTTAAAGCTAAAATTCTTGCTATTCTCTTAGCAATTATAACTGCTCTTAGAAACTGTTTTGTTTATATCTTTACAAACTCATAATCTGTTATCTTCAAATATTATAATATCTGCTTATCAGCATCTAAACTTATACTTTATACTTCTCTATTTAGCAAACTCTTATCAACTTCATTAATTCATCTAACATTTAGCTTATTTTTTACAAAGTTACTAATACCAAGATGATTTATTTAATAACCTTACTGACCAACTTGCTTATAGTCACCAAATACTACCCTTTTTAATATTCTTAACTAACAACCCTTACAATTCTGCCTATACTCCATTTATTGACCAATTTTCTATTAAGATTCTCATTCAATATTCTATTTATACTATTTGTCAAGCTCACATCATAACACTTTGGACATCCCAACATCATTTTCAACAATAGTCCACTATTGCTTCTAACATCAACTAGAAAGCCATTTAGCTTTACATTATAATAATTAAAAGGTTTCTAATTTTGACTATAGTTTTTATTCCTCTACTCTAAAAACCTTCTGTGTTAAAATTCTCTTAGATGAACTATCTGTTCCTTATACTCTTCATAAACATAACTTCTCTTATTTTCCTTCTGTCACTAATGTAATCAAACTAGCTTTTTATTACACTAGACTCTTTGTTCTTTTACTCAAACAATTTATTACTTAATTTCTAATTCTCTTAATTGCATCTTAAATGCTACTGCTCTTGACATGTTCTCTAATCTTGTTTCTAATTTATATCAAGAAATTCTTATACTTAATAGCTTTAAATTATATGACTCTTCATACATGCCATTTCTTATTTCTACTCTATCTAATTTAGTTTCCATTAACCTTATTTTTATTATTCATAATACTTCTATTTTTTATTATACAGCTACTTCTCTTTCTATTAAATTTTTTCTTTATTTAAACCAACAAATATATAAACAAATATGGATTTTATATTGCATTTTACATTCTACACAGTCTCAAAACACATTACAAATTTAATTTATAGTTCCTTTTCTAGTCTATTTCCTTTCTCAGTACCTCAAATTATTACCAAAATTAATCTTTGGACTATCCTATAGATTAAATATCATATTTTTCTCTTTTATATTATTACTAAGACCCAAATCTAGGTGATCCTTGGCCACTCTTGTAGATTTAGGTTATAAATTATATATCTGTGTCTTTATTCTTCATATGTAATTTAATAGCAAGCTTTTCTTTATAAAAACTTCAATTAAATTTCAATAAAGTTAAAGGCATGACCTCACTATTAATATTTAAAAAAAAAAACTTTTAAAAATACTTACAAGTTTTAAGATCTTATAAAAGCTATAAGTCTATATTCTAAATTTACAAATTTAGATGAGTCTTGATCACTTTAGTAGTTTAGGTCACAGTTAAATATGTCTGAGTTTTTATTTTTGAATGCAGTTTTTTTTTATTTGTACTTAGAGTAACTATATAGTTAGCAGTTCAATGGTCTAGTCCTAACTGAAATGTTGGTTTAAGTATAATATTTATATAGAAAAATACCTTTTGTACATAGCAGCTTTATGTAACTACTAACTTTTAAGGTACTAATAAAGATATGAGCAAGATTTCATCTTAATACCAAAATATAAAAAATAAAAGCTATAAAGTTGGTTTTATTTAATATTTTCTTTTTTTTTAAAGAAATTTTGTAAAATAAGTAATTTAATTTATTTTTTTCTAAATGATTAGTAGTGTTTATTTTCTAAAAAGAATTGTTAATAACATAGATTAAAAATAATATAATGATACAAATATAATTATATATATTGTTATCCTATATCTACTTCTTTTAAGATAGTAGGTAACTAGAGCGACCTTAGACAGTGAACACTTTTTGTAAC
>CAJVQA010001618.1:0-24820 GCA_910591915.1 Cetraspora pellucida
ACAACTTTAATTTAGAAGCACATAAAAATTGACTTTATATAGTAAGGAATGCCGTTTTTTTTTTAACAACATTAACAAGTTTATTGTAAGACTTTATTAATAGAATTCCCCTTCATTCGGGAATTGTAAATTAAACGACATTTATTTCCTGGTATTATTTTTTTCTTTTGAAAAAAAGGTGTATTCAATGTTCTTTGCACGCTTCAATTTCTTTATATCATTTTTTGAATCATTATGAAGATTGATTCAGTGGATTGTTGACCTTTTTATTTTTATGAAGATTGTGTGTCCAAATATGTAAGTCCAATAACAATTACCGTATTTTCGTGAAATAATGTGCATAAGCATTATTTAAAAAATCGCTTCAAAATAGCACTCATGCGAGACCTTAAATAATGCACATCCCATATACACAGTATCTGTGATATAAGTACTGTTTTTCTCTTGGCACTACTGCTTATATATAATGTACACATTTGTTGTTACTTAGAAAAGTATTCTAATTAACGCGCATATACTCAAAATAACGCGCAGGTGGGTGTTATTTCGCGAAAATATAGAAATAATTTATAGTTATCTTATGCCTTGTGTCTTATGATGTGGTTTTTTTTAGTTTTTACTCTACAATTTCTAATTCAGTTAACTGTATTAGTTAAATTCACCTTTACATCATCAATTGGCGTTAATATACGAATTAATTCCCATTTAGCTTGTATTCAGCTTCTATAATATAATTTGAATCTAATTATTTGGATATTTGGAATTTTAATTTTTAGTAAATTAATAAATATAAAATCTTTCCAAAATGATTAACGAGATACTTTCATCAAAAAAAAACTGGTTATTAAAAAATAAGATTATTGATTACTATCTGTTAGATATTTTTTTATGTCAGCATGTGTAGAAAACTTTAATTCTTGTTTAAAAATTAATATGCCTAGAATCTGTTGCATTTTCTTGAATTTTATCATTATTTTCCTCATTTTGTATCAGAGAGCTGTAATTCGATATCATGTGCTATGTACAGTAATGCTTAATGCCAAGGATTCTACTAGTTCTAATGGTTCTAATTAATTCTAGTAGAAATAATGGTTCAAGTCATAATAATGGTTCTTATAATATATACTTAATTCAATAGATGTCGTTTTACATATGCGATAGTACAATTTTGTTAATTATGTAATGTTTAAGAATATTAATAAAGAACGTGTAACTTCTTATTAAAACCTTTTTAAGAAAGTTTCTATACTTGTAAATTGTTATTATAAGTTGGGTAAATAGTTTTATTTTTCTAAAACGCGACGTATCTTACTTCGAAGTTAAACTACTGTATAAGAAAAATAATAATATCTGTTGATTGGTTACATAGTTTATTAACTATCTATCTCTATCTGTTTTATCATGTGCTGATAATATAGTTTTTGATTGGTTGATACTTTTCCGAAAAATGAGGAAGTAGAAATAGTAAAAATGTTAGATAAAATATAATTAATTATAACTAATATATGTAATAGCGAAGAATCATAATATCGTAAAATGTATAAATAGCTTTAAAAATCGCTCTTTTAAAAGGACAGTTCACAAAAATAATAAAGGAGTAACCGTGTCTTCATACATGAACAACTCGAATACTTTATTAAACCATAAATTAACAATTCTCTAAAGAGTAATCGTGTCTTCATACACGGATAGCTCACTTAAATCATAACCTTGTTATAGTGTCTCCATACACGAATAACCTGAGTACTTCATTGAATAAATCATAAACTTGTTATACGACTACTTGTATCTTCATATACTTTTAGCCGTTTGCATCTTTCGTAACTGTAAATCACATTAATCCTCTTAAAAGCGTAACTGCAATAAACCTTGTATTTTACTTAGCATAAATTGATGACTGTGATCAATCGTTTAATATATCCGTCGCTAACTTATAAGAGGTAGATTCGGGCAATACTAATTAAATATATAACCGGAATTTTAGACTATACCCTGCTTTTCCTTGTTTTCATTACCGATTTAATGTGTTTAATACAGGTTTTTTTTATTAGCCTCAAATAAATTAGTTTGATTAGCCTCAAGTAGATTAGTTCGGTTTTTTTTTTAGTATTACTGAAAAATTTATTGTTTAAACCTGTTTATAAGTAAATGTTTGTATAGATATCGATATAGGTTAAGAAAATTTACGAATGTATGTGTGGTTAGAAAAACTTATAAAATTTATTATGAACTATATTTACATACTTCATTAACTATACATTATATGTTTGCTATATATATACTTCAAATAAATTAGTTGGTTTTTGATGTACAGAAAAACGAACATTTTAATAGGTTCTTTCCAATCAACTTTCTTCGGACTTTAAATAGTTTCAATTTTACCCAATTTATACCTGTTACTATACTATATATGAGTGCGGCTAAGGGAAAACCTCGATCCTGTTTTTTGTTTTTTTGATAGATTCAGCCGTGTTCCGAAATATATGTGATATGTAAGTAATAGCTATACATTGGGTTCTATATGTATAAGTGGAAATGAAAATTCCGCTTAACTTATGGCACACAATGTTAACTATTGCTTACGTATCACATGTGTTTCGTTCGGATCACGGCTGAGTCTAATAAAAAAAACAGGATCGAGATTTTTCCCTTAGCCGTACTCATATGATCTGAAGAAAATATTATTAAATACGGATCAATCCGATCAACCAATCAAAATCCGTAACTTGAGAGTAAATTCTGCTGTAGGAAATTACTACGTAACGCTAATATTTAACAAGACCATAGACTATACAACACTTTCAACTTTGTTGATGCAATGAATGACCTTTTTTGGCCAATTTTTCGCTAAAAATAGTTCCAATACAAGTGCGTTTAAAAACACATACCATTTATATACAATTAAGCGGCTTTTTTATATCCGAACTAGAATTGCTAATTAAGCTGGTGAAACCGGTGACTACGTATCTAAGATCTGATTGGCTGTTCTAATAGAACAACCAGAACCTTTTACACCAAGATTACTAAAAATAGAAATAGGGTATTATGCTATAAATACAGTAATAAATACTCTGGTAATGGTACCGATAGTTTGTAGCGATAGGTACCAAACCATCATTCAAAATGGAAACAAACGAATTACCAAGTATTTTGGAACTTAATAAAGAATATTTTAATAACGAGTCATCGAAATATGATTCACATCCTACTCATTATCTTTGCGCAAAGAAATGTGCAGAAGCAATTTTGAAAGAGGTTGAAGACTTTGAAGACCTTGAAGGGAGTGAAGTTTTGGATTTTGCTTGTGGAACTGGTATAGTTTATTATTACGATATTATATTACGATATGAAATATATTAGATTACGATACGAAATATATTATATTATTACTATATGAAATATATTATATTATTACGATATGAAATATATTATATTATTACGATATGAAATATATAAACTTAATATTTATTATTATCATATAATATAATAATAATCATAGGATTAATATCTCAAGATTTATGTGCACATGTAAAATCTATCCTTGGAGTAGATTTATCACAAAATATGGTAGATGAATATAATAAAAAGGTTTGGCAACAAGGAATCGACCAAGAAGAAATGCATGCAATTTGTTTAGAGTTAAAAGAATCTGAGGGTAACCAATTGAATGGACGAAAATTCGATCTTGTTGTGGTAAATACATAATAATATTCTTTTTAACTAACAAAAATGATTTGATAAAATCATTTATATTTATTGAAATATTTTTTATAAAAGTGTGCATCAGCATATCATCATATTGAGGATATTAATTCAATGACAAGAGTGTTAGCCAATTACCTTAAACAAGATGGAACATTAATTGTTTTAGATTTGAAAAAACAACCTAATCTTTCACATAGACTTCATATGGATACTAATAATTCCGTATCTCATAAGGGTGGATTTGATCCTAAAGAATTAGAAAACATATTCTTGGAAACTGGTATGCTTAAGGATGTTGGCTCAAAGATTGCATTTACTTTTTCAAAAAGCAACGAAAAAGATAAAGAACATACTTTTTCAAAATGCAACGAAAAAGATAAAAATGAACATACTTTTTCAAAATGCAATGAAAAAGATAAAAACGAACATACTTTTTCAAAATGCAATGAAAAAGATAAAAATGAACATACTTTTTCAAAATGCAACGAAAAAGATAAAAAAGAACTTACATTTGAATATTTTTTGGTGAAAGGAAAGAAAATTTAAATGGAAATAAAGTTTATAAATTAAGATCTCTTTAAAGATCCATACTAATAATAATTTTTGGGTTACAGTTGATATTAATTGTATATATTAACACAAAATGGTCTAAAAACTTCAAATAATAACTTATTAATTTTGACATTATATATTGAAACACTAAGATTAGGATTGACTCAAAGTATTTTTAGCATGCTAAAAATACTTTTAGGAAAATTTACTAGTCGAAACTGAAAATCCTTTTGATAAACCTGAAAGTTGAAACCTGAAATGCTTTTGTAAATTCATCGATCGGAAATGCTTTTGATTTGGCAAATTTTTAAAAATCAGATCGAACATGTCGGAAGTTATATGATCAAAAAAAAAAAATAAATAAAATTTAAACAAATCAAAATAAAAGTCAAAATAAAAATAACAGAAAATAATCAAAAAAGAATTCTATATTTATCATGACCATCAACTAAAGTTGCAGTTCTAATACGTAGCGATAAAAGTAATATATTAAAAATTGCTATAACATTTTAAACTATGATATTCAGGGGATCGATCATATGCAATAAATATCGAATGAAATACTGCAAACAAAAGTCTTTTAATACCTTTAATTTTTTGCAATTCCTTTGGCTTTCAGCATCATTTTAATATAACTTTTTAACATTTTTGAAAAACCAATTTAGGCCAAATGAAATATTTTTAATTTTACTTCTTCTAGACTAGAAATTGATTTTCTTTAGATGTGTATTCTAAATAATTAATATTACTTAATATTACTTTGGATTGACTTTCAACAACTTCTTGGTTTCGGTAAATTTTCGGTTTTGGTAAAACTTAAATCATGTATTTTCGGAGCAAGTCTTAACTAGGATTGAACGATAAACCCTGACTCAAAATAGAATCTATCATAAATCGAATATAAAACCAATTAATTCATTGTTGCATTTATTAAGTCTATATTAATTAACAGAGTTAATATTTAACATTAAGCATTTATAGTATTAAAAGTTCTAATGAAAATTTTTAAAGTTTCAAGACCTTTTTTATCAACGTGAAAATTTTCAAATTCACATAACAGTAACTTTACTTTACTCTAAAGCAAGAAATATAAGACCCTTGTCAAGAAAATGAGTGAGTGAATTTTATAAAGTTTAAATTTGATTGATCAAATTAAATAAAGTTTTTTTTTCAGTAGAACCCCACAAAAAAAAAAGGATAATTCGAATTGGATGGAGTGCTCTTTTTAATAAAAAATAGGAATATCTTGTTAATCAAAATAGGAATATTCTTTTTTTTGAATTCCTTGTTATTACAAACCAATGATTAATAATGTAAAATTTGAGGTTTACCTTTAACGTTTAATGTTCGAGATCGATCCCACCAATAAATTCATGTGAGTATTGTCGGAAATCATTATAGATAAGATTTCCAAGGTGCGGCTTATATTACCTAAAAAAAATTCGTTCATTAATATAATCTAATTTCAAGTATTATTTTATTAAACCTTAAATATTAAAGAACCAATTACCTTCTCCTTCCTAAATGTGGTTACGGTATAATTATTTACAGTAAAATTAAATCAATATGTGTTATAAATATCTGGTGTCGTTTAACGTACAGAAATTTCAAAATTTTAAACATTTATTTGTTAAATAAAAAAGACAATGGGTAATAAACATTCTCATTCTAATAAAAGCAAAGTTAATTTCGAAGTGATTCACTCCAAGGACAAAGATCTAGTATGATTAAAAAATATATATATATATTTTCGTATCAATATTTTTTACCTTTTTTTTTTATTTTTTTTGAATAACAATTATAAATGATTTTTTAGGAGACTGATCGATTAAGTTTAGGGCACTATATTATGAGAGAAATATGGCAAGGGAATTTCTTATCACCAATTAGCGATACTTTAAAACAAGGAGCACGAGTTTTGGATGTTGGGTAAGGTGTTGTTTTTTTTTTTTTAATGAATTCATATACATTTCATTTCTTCATAGTAAAACTCAAGGTTATCATAGTACAGGTAATGGTACATGGATTTGTGAATTGGCCGCTGATTATCAAAAATCCCAATATGTTGGAATTGATATCTTAAATCTTCAACCAAGTATAAGACCATTCAATGTTCAGTTCATTCAACATGATATTTTAAAAGGATTACCATTTGAAGATAATTCATTTGATTTCATACACGTACGAGAAATGATATTTGATATAAAAGAATCTGATTGGAGTAACATCATGTATAAAGAATTATATCGTGTTTTAAAACCTGGTGGTTGGTTAGAAATAATTGATCCAGAATTGTATTGGCATGATTCAGGACCTGTCATGACTAAACTTTGTAATTCAGGTGAATAGAGATTATGTTTAAATTTTCGTATTAATTGACATTAACCTTATTTACCAATTCTCATATGAATAAATCATATGAATAATCATAGTATGTGATCGACTTTGTTCTCAGGGTATAAACCCTTTTATAGCAAAGCGTCATAAAGAATCAATTCAATCAATGCCAGGTTTAACTTTTGTACAGCAAGAAGAGAGAGTTTATCCACTTGGCCCATGGGCGGGTAAAGTTGGAGTATTGGCAGAATCATTCTTGAAAGAAACATGTAAAGGTTTTATAAAATGGGTCTATCCTAAAAAGAATGTTGAAAGAGTGTTAAATGAATTAAGTACAGAATTCAAAACATATAAGTCTTACTTTATAGTTGTTAGGTGTTGCGCGAAGAAGGCATAATCTATCTATTATTTCACATATGTAATTCACTTGTGAGATTAGTAATAAATATTAATTTATCAGTAATACGATTTGCAGGGACTGTGAAAAATATCGATTTATGCAAAATAAGGAAGCGGGCAAAGAATTTTGATTTTGTAATTTTATAAAAATTCTTCAAGAAATTGAGGTTAAAAAAAAAAAAATAGAATTTTTTATAATCCATCAAGAATCTGATCACTGTTTCTGAAAAGTAGAGCCGACAAAACCGAAATTACAGGTTTTCGCTTTGCAGCACTCACATCTCAATTGTTGCGGTACATACAAATGTTATGACACATGCAAGTATGTGAGTTGAGGTATCGTCAACGTAAAAAAGGATACGTCACCGATCATATTCCATTGCCAACTCTGGTATCATCATGTGAAAACCAGGAAGTCTAAATATAGAATAATCTTTATTGGTTGGGAATTTTTTCAGAATTGGGTTAGGATTTAGGATTAAAGTTTATAGTTAAAGAATATATCGTAAAATCTCGAAACAACGCATAATCATGTGGTTTTTTTTTTGTCCTACTTGTACTACTATATTATATTGTAATACGCCGATGCCGATATGTCTATGAGTGATGTTAAGAGATCTCGGTGGTTTATAATTTATCAGACTTAGTTTCCGAAAAATCTAAATTTAATACATATCTTATTAGGTTATTGCTTATCAGATTTTGCAGAGGCTTAAATTCCCCGAAGTATCATTTCCCCTTATCGTTAGTGGCATAGCACTCATATGAGATGTGTGTTATTCCCGAGACATAGATTTTCGAAAATACAAAAATAAGTAACAATTTGATTAGTTGGTGATCGAGATTTGCTAATAAAATGTTGTCTCCGATTTATTGAGAACACCTAGGTGGATGGTTAAAAACTCCTATTTTCTGTTTTGAAATTCCAAAATCAGAAAATGAAATAAGACTAGAGATGGGCAAGTTTAGTAACATATTATTAATATTATTACTTATTATTTCTTTTAGCTTTCTTGCGTAATAAGTATACAATATTGGGCAGTAGATGAAAAAAAGTTTCTATTATGTATCGTATATGCCCAATCTTGATGTTATCCGGCGTTCTATATGACCATGTGAAGTTATTTCCGTGATATTTTGCAAAAATGATTACGTTATCATATAAAAAGTCGGATAACGGCACGTTTCAACCAATCAAATATCAATATTTATGTTATATTGTAATTATGATCATGATTTACAAGTCGTGGTTGGCTGAGTTTTAATTCGGGATTGCAGTGCTTACGCACGATAACTAATTTTATTCACCTAATTGGAGTTATTTCGAAATCAAGATCATTCAAGTAATTTTTAAAAGATCTCATTTCTCACGGGTTTACGATAAGTGGTTTTTAGTTAGGTCCAAATTTCAAAATCATCCTCAACAATTATTGTTGCGGCTGATGCTGAAATTTGTACCTATTTTGCTATGAAATTTTATTATAGGGATGGGTTAAAATTTTGGGTTAGAATTGATAAATAAAGTGTAAATGAGGATTTTAGTAGAGCTTATATTTTCAAATCGAGACCCAAATTTCAGTATAAGTCACGACAATTATTTCATAGTAATTTAAATTTAGACTTTCTAATTTTCATTTAACAACAAATTATCGGATCTTATTAAAAAATTTTCTATAAATTTGATAACAAATAAGGTAAAACATGTATGTAGGTACGTTATTGACATACAAATATTGTTATAAAAAGAATTTTATAATAAATATTAATATTAAATACATTATTTACCCTAAAAATATATTTCATATCATTTGTTTTAATAGATCAAAAAAAAAAAAAGTCTTTGAAAATAGAAATTTAAAATTTAAAATATTATTTACCCTTTTAAAATGACATAGACAAGAATTTAGTGAATTTAGTTGAATTGGTACTAAAAAAGTTAAATAGTTGATTCATAACTATAGAATTCTCTACTATAAGCTTCAACAATTGTACCAAAATAAATCTATAAATAATAATAATAATAATAATAATAATTTTTAGAAACAAAATTTTTTAACAAATTTGAATAATAAAGAAATTTTTATTTTATACTTACGGAAAGTAACAAGTTAAAAATTAAAAAATTTATAGCTGACCAAAATAGGAACAAATTAACACCTTGATTACAAGCTTTATTAATTACAGCCTGATTTGGTGCCTTTGGATCATATGGAACAGTTGAAGTACTACTATTTGAAGGTATCAAATAATTTATATCATTCTCACAAGATGTAATTAAATCATTACGCCATACAAATGAAAAAGTCAATTCTGTCAAATTTAATAATATAAGAAGGACTACCGAACACCAAAATAATCGTGAGAAAATATGTAACTTTGTTGGACTTTTCTTAATTATATAATTAGGAATTAAAATGTAGAAAATTAATGAAAATTAATGATTAGATTGATTAATAAAAAACGACTTTTAAATTTATAATTTATTTAAAGATATCAATCATACTTTATATAATGCATAAAAACCAAACAAGGCAACGGGGATAACCAGAGAGTAAAGAATACCAAAGCCTATGGTCGCAATTCTCGGTATATGAGACAAATATGCTATTAATAATTATTAATAATTATTAAGAATTAAATAGTAAGAATTATAAAGAATTATATAAGAAAAAATATAAAGAATTATATAGAAGAATTATAAAGAATTATATAGTAAGAATTATTAAGAATGTTAAAAAAGATCAATTAATCAATTAATCAATAAATCAATTGTAACCTTCAACTCCTGAGAATGCTATTGCAGCACACCATATTCCGTATAGCTGAAGAAGAAAAAGATATATTAGTAATAATTTATAAAAAGTTTTTGTTTTTTAAAAAAGAATCAGTTAATTTACCAATAACAATACTGTTATAATTATTACACCTATACGAAGTTTGATGCAAAAACAGCATAGAGTTGGCCTACTTTTGAAAATCTTATCATGTAAATTCTTCTTTTCTTTGCCTCCTACTTCACTTTCCATTTTGATATAAACCGGTGATTAAAAAAGCTTTTGTTATCCTTTTTTTTTTGATATTTATATAAATTCATAATATCCGTAAATATGTAATACAAAGTTCATTACAAGATTAAATCGTGATAATACTTCGTCACATGGTATATAGTTATAAACATTGTGTAATAGCAAAATACTTTGGAAAGAAAAAATTGTCCATATGCGGTATGTACGTAATAGTACGTAAGTATTATTGATGTACTATATACTATCGCTATTGCTATAGTTTAGAAACGCATATATTAACATAGCATTAAAACCATGTTAATCGATATTAGACAAAATTTGTTTATTATTGGTATAAAATACTTCTTCGCATGTAAATCATAACATAAACAAACAAATGTATATGACACAAAATTTATATAATACTATATATATATATTTGGAAATATGCATATGGATATATATATAACATATATATATATGTATGTACTGTAATATGTAATACAATAATTGATTAATTGATGAAATGAAAATGCAATGATTTGTTCTATTTAACGATTAACTTTTTTCGTGTTAATAAAGTGTCTTTTTTTTAAAAAAGTAACCTTTTTAACCTATATTTAACTATATTTACGATGTGTTACGTATTTCTCTGCACATGAATATGCATCCTTCAATCGTAAGACACCATGGTCATAACTAAACATGATTGTACATGATTTGTACATGGTTGGACATGATTGTACATGATAATTGGGATGATGATGATTGTGTGATTATTGAAAAATTAAGCAAGAATAGTAAGGATCGTCAATAGCTAGCTCTAAATCATGTGATTGATACCCTATCAGTTTCTCTCATAGAACGAAGTCTTGTAATATTACTTATAGGATTCTTTTCTTTTTCAGAATCTTTTAAATCTTCGACTTCAGTGATCTCTATAGGATTACCATTACGTTGACTAGAGAATAATATATCTATAAAGAAATTAATAACTAACATTACAGATGTAAGAATTGATACTATGAATTGAAAAAAAAGAGTTCTTTGATTATTTGAAGAGGGAGGAGGAGATGAAATGCTGGCACTAGCTTGATGTTGTCGATTAGAAGAAGAAATTTTTACTACAGTAGAATCTCGCATCAATCTATAAGTACCTTCACGCCAATCTACAGTTGTTCCAAACATTGAATAAATATAAAGAGGTAAAGCAGTAATTTCACGTATAGCCCAAGCCATAATGAAACCCCTTAAAGTTTCCATATCAAGTTTTTTTTGACTTAAAGTTTGAAATAATTTAAGATCAATCCAAAACCATAAAGAAAGGTGAAAAGCCAAGAAATTTAAGGGATGAATATGCCATAAAAGATTAAATCCATAAGAAGCGCAAAGACCACATAATATAGATTCTATGAAAGGTTCGATTAAAGTAGCAGCGGTGACAGTATATTTTCTAATACGAGTCCATCGAGATCGACGTAAGAAATAATCGGAAATAGTCATTGAACCAAGTGGTTGATAAGCCAAATCACAAGTCATTTCATGTTTGAAACCTTTTTTCCAAATAGCACTAGCTATTAAATTATCTTCAGCCATATATTTACCAAATTGAGCCAAACCATCAACATCTTCAATAACACTTTTTCGATATAAATTTGATTTACCAACAACACAACTATCAGGACCTATGGCATTAATAGCTAAATACATTTTAGCATGAATAGTGTCTATAAATATCATTTCTAATTCAGAACCAAAGGTATCAGGACGAACAGCGAATGGAAGATGATGGACCAAACCAACACCTGGCTGACATAATTTGTCCACGGATCTTCCAAGGCATCCGGGGTCAACATAAACATTAGAATCCAAAATCCAAATTATATCATATTTAACCGATTCGTATGCACGAATCATGTTATTTATTTTTGGGTTAACACCAACATTTCGATCACCTATTAAGAATACGTAGATAAATGAATATATAATATATGTGTGTGATGTGTGTATTGGATAGGTTAATAAATTTTTGAGGTAAATTTTTTAAAACAAATTATATATATATATATATATATATATATATATATATATATATATATATATATATATATACATGTATATGTTGTAAATGGAAACGGAATTTAAATGGATTAGGAATTTTTATATAAAACCCGCATTTTTGGGATTGATTTTGTCATATATACACCCTAACCCTAACCTCAATTTAACTAAATCCCATTCCCACTTATGACATATACATAACGTTAATATTTAAACAAACCTATAATTAGTCTTGTATCAGCTTTTGGAAATTTCTTCATTAATTTTTGTACTACATCTATAGCAGGATCATTTTCACTCGCCACCGAAAAGATAATTTCAAACTTTGGATAATTTTGTCGAAATGACGAAGATAGATTCTCAAGTAAATTACAATCTACACCTTTAAGTGGTCTTATTATAGATACGCCCGGTGCTTTATCAGCGGGTAATTGTGAGGAAAGAGACTTTTTAGAGGATCTAAATCTTGTACGTCTATTGAGAATTAAAACAAAATTTAATATAATAAAGATAACCCGAAAAACTTTAACGAATTAACTAAAGCTTACGCAACGAGATAACCCAAAGCAGATATAATTATTACAAAAAACCATAGTGTAATAACTAGAATCATTAAAATTAATTCGATTCTTGTAGAAGATTCCCAGACAGATACATGATGACGCCTAAAACTTTCTTGACCATAATTATATGTTCGCATAATATATTCTTGAACATCTGAAGGAAGTTCTTGATAATGCTGAACAAGTCGAAAAAAATTTTCGTTGCCCATTTTTGGGAAATAGATTTTTTTTTGTTTTTTTTTTAGGATCAAAGGCTTTTAAACCGGTTTTTTCCTGTGTGTGGAGAAACAGGGAACATTTAGTCATTTAGTCATATCGATATCGATATTGACAATGGTAATAGAACAAGTTTATTGTTATTATTAATAAAATTTTGGCACATACGTACTTTTTTTAAAAAAAAATTAACTAGAATGAAAAAAATTTTTTTTTTTAATATACATAGGATATTTTAATGTACAAATTGTTTTGAAAAAATATCAAATAAAAAATATACAAAAAATTTGCTAAAGAAAAAAAAAAAAAAACCTCAAGGAGAGAAAAATATATTCCAAGAAAAAGAACGAAATGACAAATTTTGTTATGCGGAACGAAGCAACAAATTTATAGAAAATAAATCTACTGATAGAAAAAATAGGAAAATTGTATCACTTATAATATTATAATATTTATATTATATCACAAATTTGATGCCTCCGGCTTAAATTAACCCTGTGGTACATCGTACTGGCCGGAATGGGATGACATTATATTTGAAGTAAAGTAGCTTAAAGCGGAAAGATCTTGGAATTTACTGTGGAGTCATACATATGTACATACATAGTCTGAAAAGAAAGCACTTTATATTACAAACAAAATTAGAAAATTTGACAAATTTGTTTTATTTATTTACTATCGTTACATATATACTTATGCTATAGTTACATATACTACTTTATTTAAGTTCGATAACATCGATCTTTTAGAGTCATGGGTTATACATGTGGTCGATTTGAGTCGAAACTAGAGATGCAGACATTTAAAAAGTCAAAGGTAGCTACCTTTTTACGTCACCTTTACGTCATATAATATACGTCACAAACGTCACTGCTAATGTCTACAGCTTTAGTCGAAACTATTAATAAAATTACAGTTTCTAATAATAATAATAATAATCATAATCATAACAATAATCATAAACAATTATTGCTAATACAGTAATAATCATAAACAATTATTGCCATATATTGATATACAGTACATAATACGTACGTAGTCCAATTAATGATTGTTCTCTCATCCATATTATGTTAATCATCAAATGTTTTTAATATGGAGAAAACGCCTTAATACCGACGTCTATATTTGGTACTATTCAAGATCTTTGACATGACATTAATTCCTTAATCTACCTCTGATTCGTTATATATAGTTAGAGAATTGAGTTATATCAATATTGATTCACATATTTATAAAGTATAGATCGTTGTATATTTAATAATCAATTAATGTTAGCAATTTAATTAAATTTAATTAGAGAAGCCACAACGGATTTTTGAATCGATTTCTCTATTTGACTAATATTGTATATTATACTTACAAATCACACAGAATTATCGTTATCCATTTTGAACTAATATTAAATACAACTGTACAATGTTTTTTATATACTGTAAAATATTTTTTTATACTATTAATTAGTTTAATCTATATTGATTAATTGCTACATACAATGTATTCAGATCACCAAAAGCTCTTGATAGCTATCTAAATTGCGTCATGTTTATACGCCACAAATTAATAAACAAGTAAGTCCCATTTTTAGTTATGATGGATTTACGTACAGACACAAAAGATCTTGTGTTCGAATATTTCTAATAGAACTTCCGGATGGCGCCGATGCGATCATTTTAATATAGTTAATTCGGTGCCTCGTTTGGAAAGATCATTTAAAGTTACAACTTTAATGAACTAAGGTTGAATGTATATGTACGTATGTGTATATGGAATGACTAATATTACCAGTGGCAATTAATTTTTACCGATACCCGATACGTAATTTCCGCTTTTTTATAACGATAATCATTCATATTTCCAATTAGAACAACGATAACGATAACGATAACTATTAATTATCCTGAATTGACATCTAGTTTTTTTTCACGTGCTACGTTTATTCAAACTAAACCTCAGCTATGGATGTTAAAAGTCCGGTCCAACTCGACTCCATTGAGTCGCTGTTCTCATAAATTTTTGAAAAATCGATCGTGATTTCGGTAATGAGTGATTATGTAATACGTAATGTGTATATCTTTGTTAAATGGCACTTTGTGATTTTGATATAAATAATATAAATAATGGCTATATGAGTACGTGAGAGTGAAAACCTGGAAACCGATTTAATATTTTTATCTTTGCTAAATAACATTTTCAAAGCATATTCGTTGGAAGGCTTAACAGTTCGGACAATTGCCAGACATCTAGGTTTTAGCAGGTCTTCCGTAAGTCAAATTTTCAAATATTTTCTAAGATATGGATATGTTGAAAACAGTTTTCACAATTGGACAATTTAAAAATCAGGATAATGAATATTATTGGTTGGTCCAATTGTTCCAGTCAATTAATTGTTTAATATCATTGGTTAATTTGATTTAAAAAGCTTTTAGCACTTTTAGAAAGATTAGAGTTATTCAAACACTGCTGAATTATAAACTTATTGAATTAGTTAATCATTTAGTCATTTTTTCATCAGATGTTCAAAAATTTATGAGAACCGTTGTAATTTAGACTTGGTCCTAAGTCAGGTTGCAATATTAAAAAAAAAACTAACTAATAAGTTTGTTTAAAGTTTTATATTATAAAAACTAATATATTAAATTTGTATAACTAATTATTATAATTTTATTTCATAAAAATATAAATTGTAATATTATATATAATAATATATTATTAATTTTTATTACATTCTTATTGATTTTAAAATTTTAATTTTTATTTAATTTTTTAACCATAATTTTATATAAAATTAATACAGAAAAACCTTTTTAAATATATCTTTTAAAAATTAAACTTTTAAAAATCTGTGTTTAGAAATTAATAAAAAATATACATTTATAAAAATTTAAGTATATAATTAAATCAAAAGTTAAAAGAATAATGATTCTAGTGTAGTGGTTAGGTTGTTATTCTTCAAGTAGCAAATCTAAGATTCAAATTTTATCTATGTCAAAATTTAAAAATTAATTTGTATTACAAAAACTGTCTTCTGTCAATTGGTTAGTCTCATGTAGTTGTAATCCAAATACATCAAGTTGAGTCTTACTTGTCATTAAAAGCTCAGAGCATCTATATGAAGTATAATGTTATATATATATAGAAAAATATTAATAACTAATATTATATAAGACTTTAGTGCAAACTTATAATAAGATCACTAAGTGCAAAAAACTAAAGAACTAAGAAGACAAAATTCTACTTGAAAATTTTTAAATAAAGAAATAGTACAAACTTTTAATAATATTATTAAAGTAATGAAAGTTCATAAAACATTTTTATATAAATAGGCAGATAAATTAAATAACAAAGATATATAAAAGAGTATATAACTAACTAAGTTATTAAAATTATTAAGAGAAAAAAATACTAAGATATATTATACTAAATCATCTGGATTGAAAGTCTAAAAAGTTTGTTAGTTCTGAGTTGTTGTTAGTAGAAAATGATGATTAAAATGTCAAAAAGATAAGTATCAGAATTTAAATAAACTTTATAAGAGTAAAAATAATATAATATAATAATTTAAGATTAACTCTGACTACAAATATTAGATAATTATAGTGTATTATATAAAACTAAGTTAGCTATATATAAAATACAAAAAGCTCTAATAATGATGCTTCTAAGAATACATTATATAAAATAAAATATGAAATCTTAAGAATTTAAGTAAGCATCTAGATCTTTTTAACTAAGATGTATATTAGAAATGATCTAGTAACATAGTAAAAATTGCAGTACAAAGGATTTAAATAAGCAATGCCTCTAGTTGACTTGCATATATAATAACTAATATAGAACTATTAGTAGACTAAAATTAGACATCAAAAATATACATATAGCTAGTTGTATTCTTTAATATAAAGATAAAACATTATATATATTATCTAATATGTATTCTAAGAACATTTTTAAAGCATAATTCATTTAGCTTTCTAATTTTTATCAATACTACTTTATTTTTAATAAAATATTTACTAGAGCCTGTCATATCTTATACATAGCTGACCTAATTTTATACAATATGTTCTAATTATTTAATATTTGCAATTACAAAAATTACTTATTTAATTATTATATTATACTCTTTTTACTTTTATAAAATTTACTAAAACTCTAATACTTATCTTTTTTAATATATTATCTATCATTTTTTATTAATTACTATTCAGAATCAATATACTCTAATCAGACTACCAATTTAGATAACTTAATATAATACATTTTTTATATTTTTTTTTTCTGATAAATTCAGTAATTTGATTAGTTATATACTTCTTTATATATATTTTGCATTTAGTTTATTTTATTTATTTTTTTAGAATAGTTTATAAGCTTTAACTTATTTGATGATACTATTAAAAGTTTATATTATTTTTTTATTTAATAATTTTTAGTAAATTTTTATTATTTTAGTTTTTTAATGATTTTATTATAAATTTGTACTAAAATCTTATATAATATTAATAAGCATTTTTTTATATATATATAATATTATACTTCATATAGATGTTCTAATCTTTTAAGTTACTAGATTTGATATATTTAAGTTATAATTATATAAAGTTAACCAATTAACAAAAAACAGTTACTATAATAAAGTTTTATTTTTATCTTTATTTATAAGCAATTATATAAGTCAATACTAATTAGAATTAATTTACAAATTTGTTATAAGAATAAAACTCAAATTATAAATAAATTATATATTATCTAATTTATCTAATATATCTACAATCTAAACTTCTTTGAATAGTTAAAACTTGTCTAAATTTAATAATATAAAATATAATTAGTAAAAATATTATAATTTATTCATTTAGATAATTATTTAAATAACTTTTAATTAGCTTTTTTTTGTAATAAGTAAATATAAAAGTTATAAAAATTTTTTGTATATTATTGATTAAGAAAATTACAAGTTTACTTAAAAATATATAATATTTTAGTTTTTGATATTGGTTTAAATATATTATTAAAATTTGTTAATTGTTTATAAAATAATTAGTTAAAAATATTAGTTTATTTCTTTTCTAATAGTTTAATACAATATAGTTTTAAATTTAATTATATATATTTTAAAATAATTAAATTAAGAATTTTATTGTTGTATTAGTTATTAGCTAGTTATTAGTAATATATTCTTATATAATATTGATTAATTTAATTAGAATAAAACCTTATATTAGAAGTGTACTAATCTAGTAAAATAGTCAGATTGTCAACCTTCTAAGTAGCAGATTGGGTGTTCAAATCTTATTAACAGAAAAATTTGAATAATTATCTATAAAATATTTATATTATAGCAACTGTTACCAACAATTAGGTTAGGATACTGTAATAGTAGTTGCATCAGCATGACTGATAGATTATAAAGTATCTGTATAATTATACAAAGAAATGCAAACCAACAATCAGGTAATGCAAACACTAGATAAGTTTTTGTAATTGTGTAAATCTGTTAAAATTAAGTAACAAAAAGTTTATTTAAAAAGATCTGAATAGAGAAGTAGCTGAATCTTTGATAATATTACTATAAAGGCTAGTCTGAAAAAACAAATACCAAGATTATAGTACCTAAACAAGCAAGTATCTTTGGGTTAAAGAAGGCTTAAAAGTACTAACTAGGCTGCTAGAATGAATTAGAAAAAAAGAATATTAGACTAACTTAATATACTAATGAACTGATCATAATTCTATATAGACTATCTAGATTGAGAATTTGAACAAAAAATAGGAATATACTAAAGTACTGGATTATGCAGTGAAGTAAATGCTAAAGTTCAAGTGAACTTTACAAGTCATAGTAGTTAAATGATATAATTCTAATTACAAGCATTGATTTTGTTATAGTAATATTTAAGTTAGCTATAAAAATAGGTACAAAAGGCTTTGAAAGATTTATCTTAAGAATAAAATAGTTCTAAGATTAAGATGATAATTTGAATATCTGGATATAATCCAGTAATATTAATACAGGTTGCAGATTTAGAGAGTTTAAAGTAAAACATTCAAGCAAAAATGTTAGATATAGCAATTAGTGTAGAACTTTTAAGTGGACTTCTTAAATAGATAATATAGAAAAGTTATATATGTACTCAATTGTACACTTTTCTGTAATAGTTTATAGAATCATATTACTAGATATTAATAAAAATCAAAAGACTAAAGAGGTTATCTTAATATCAAAAAAAATAAAAAATAAATCCTTATATTAGGGTATAATAACTTAGTAAAGTGAATAAGTTGTCAAACCTCTTAAGTGATAGATTGAATATTTAAATTCTATTTTTTTTTTTTTTTGAACTTTAGTGACAATGCCAGTTGGTTTATTAGCTTTAATTTGATATAATACAAATTTATGATTACATTTTAGGATCAATTATTACTAGTACTATATACTATCTAATTTTATACTATTGGCTTCATTTAGTTACCCTTTGGCACCTAAATGTATGTTTGCCAAATGCCTGCACACAGTTATTTTTGACAACTACTTGCAGTTAGAGCATATCATTAAACTACTATACAGACAAGAATACCTACTGAACTTAATATGGTATTCCAAATACAAGAGGTACTGTCTTCTGTAAATCATACCCATATGTTCTACTCATATGTTTTACTTGGTCTTGTTTCTTTTGCTTCCTAATCTAACTATATCTAGTATTACCTTGTTCTTCATATTTCTTACCTTTTTGTTACTGTACTACTCCTAAATTGGTTTTACTCAGATATGTCTGATCCTTATAATGTTTTTATCTTTAGTATGCCTGTTATTGATTCCTCTAAAATATTCTAACAATGGTTTAAGATCTGTAATAAATCTATATCTCAAGCCAGATCTGTTGCTACTATTGGTCTTTTGACTAATCTGTATCTTAAGCCAAGTCTGCTACTACTGTTCTTGCAGATGCCCTAGGTCTTAACATCATACAGTAACTCAATGCTGTATTTAACCTTCAACATGATGCTTCTTTCTATAGTAGAGACTGAAACTTGTTGCACTTACAAACAAAACAATTCTGATTATATCCAGAAAGTTTCTCTGACTCTAGTGATACCATACTACTATATATTGCAAGCTTCTAGCTTATTCAATAATACTTACAAGACAAATTCTGGTTATGCCCAGAAAGTTAAACTAACCTCAGTGATACTATACTATCTTGCAGATCTTATTTCATATTGGTTGGTTGATCCCAGCCTTGTTCATCATAGACTTTCATATAAGTAAGATCAGAACCTAATTTGGTACTTTTACATTGCACAAGGAAGTTATACACCAATCTTCAAGATTTTCTCTTCTATAATTAGATTATTCAGCTATGCTAGAGGTGCTTCCAATTTTTGGTTAAACCAATCCTTTATTACAGCCTATCCTCATGTTCACTGCTTCTCTTACTATTTCAGTCTTGGTTATTTTCAAACTACTTTCTTAATCAAATCTCCTTTTTAGATCCTAATTAGAACTTATTTGCACAATCTGTTAATTATCCTTCTAAGCAAGTACTCCACAAGTTGAATGCAAGAATATTGGTTTGTCTATATTAGAAGATATAAGGATGTTGATGCTGCCCTAGCCTAAAGAACTTATATGCACAATCTTTCTATAATTGTAACCTTCTGTAACAACTGCTTGTTATGCATAGTGTCTATATTCCATAATTGGGTCTTCTTTTGGAAATTTTTATTTCTATTATTGTACTGCATTTGAACTTAACCACAGAGCTTCACATTTAATTACAAGCTCCTTATTAGATTACAAAAACTAAAATCTTTTAATTTTACCTCTAGCTAAACTTAAACTGTTAACTTTGACTATAGAGAAGATGGAAGCTTAACCACTAAGCTATGAAACCTACACCTTAAATTTGTAATATTATATTATAATTTCATTAGTAATTATTATGATTATCATATAATATAATTGTCATAGTAGTAAAATCTCAATTGAATATTTAATAAAGATAGAAGCATGACCTCACTATTAATATTTAAAAAAAAAATAATTGTTATAGTAAAGATAGCAATCTTAGTATAATGGTTGAGTTGTTATCCTCCAAGTAGCAGATCTAAAATTCAAATTTTATCTACGATGAAATTTGAAAATTAACCTGTATTATGGCAAACTGTCTCTTAACAATTGGTTAGATTTGTGTATCTGTAATCTTAAGTCACACTATCTTAAATAGAAGCTCAGAGCATCTATGCCAAATATAATATTACATATACATAAAGGAATGTTAATAACCAGTATTATATAAGACTTTGGTACAAACTCACAATAAGATTACTGGATGCAGTAAACTAAGAAACTGAAGAGTTAGAAGCCTACTTGGAAATTCTTGAATAAAGAGGTAACATGAACTTTTAACAGTATAGTCAAACCGATGAAAGCCTATAAAACACTCTCAAAATGATAGATGGATAAACCAGATATCAAGATATGTAAAGGAGCACATGATCAACCAGGCTGCCAGAATTATTGAAAAAAAAGAATATATAAGTATTCTATACTAGGCTATCTGAATTAGAAGTCAAATGAGTCCTGTTAGTTCTAAGTAGTAGTTAGTAAGGAATGATGAAGAAGACATTGTGATGATAAGTACTGAGGTTCTAGTAAACTTTACAAGAATAGAAATAGTATAACATAGTCGTTAAACAGGTAACCCTTATAATTGCAAGTATTAGATAACTATAGCATATTACATAAAACTAGATTAGCTATATGTAGGACATAAAAGGTTCTAATAAGTTTTCTGTCAAGAATAAACTAGTTCTAAGGGTCTTGAAAGCATCAAATATTTTGGATGAGTGTAGCTTAGAAAATGTTTTCATGATTACAAGTCAGATTACATATACAGAAGGTTTAAATAGGCAAGACCTATAGTTGGCTTGCAGGTATGACACCTAGTGTAAAACTTGTATAGTAATATATAAGTAGACTACTTAAATTAGGCATCACAAGTGCATGTGTAATTAGTTGTAACCTCCTATATATAGAAGTCCCTGAAGGCATCCATGTTCAAATACTTGAATAAAAACATTGATCTCTAAAAGCAGAGACTTTAATGTTAAAAAAAAATAAAATAAAATAAAAATAATTGTTATAGCAATATTTGATTTGTTAGCATATATTTTTTGACCATATATATAATTTTTAATTGAATATTTTATATATTTTTTTCTTTTTATTTATTATAGTCTATTTTGGTAACATTTATTTGATTATGTATTTTTCTTTATCTTCTATATACTGAGGTAAATTCAATACCTAAAAAGTTTAAATATTATATAATAAAATACATCAAAAACTAAAAATTCATATAAATTAACAAAAAAAAATTAGATTAAAATAATAATGATAAATCATTTTATTTATTTTGAATAACTCAATAAAAACCTAATATATATTATAACCAGAAAGTTAATCTTATTACTAATACCATCTGTTTATCTAAAAAAAACCAACATTACAATTGACTACTTGTTATAGTTATATAACCAGAAGACAAGTTATAGTAATATAGTATAATCTTAATATAATAAATCTCAATATACCAAATCTGGTATTATAATAATAATTTGTTTTAACTAAAATTTTATATTACAAAAATAACTTAACATAATGAATTTTAATTATAAAACTTTGTTATACTGTATAATAAAGAATTTTCTTTTATTTATAATAAAATTACCTTGATATAAAAAATATTTTGTTATAACAAAGTATTTAACAGTATAATAAATTTTTTGTATAATATAAATTATATAAAAGTTTTTTGATTAAAATTTTATATAAATACTTATTTTTCTTAAATAATGAATTTAACAATTAATAAGTAGCAAAATAATAATACTAATAAAGCTCATAAAAAAAAAAAGTTACTTTAACTAATACTTAAAGATATGCTTTATGTCTTCAAAAAAAGAATGAACCCAGAATTAAAAATTATAAACTTGCTGCTAAATATAGTATTAATGAATTAATATGTAGTAAAATTTTAGCAAAGTCAGACTATTGGTTATTCATTGATTCAAATTCAAATGAAGCAACTCATAAGTAAAGCAAAGCATCAGTTTTTATAGATATTAAATTAGCAGTTGCACTTTAGGTAGAACATGTAATAGATAATAAACAAAGTTTAATAGGTTATTTTATCCAAAATAAGGCAAGAGAGTTTGTAGCATTACTAAATAAGAATAAATTTAATGCTTCAAATAGTGAATTATATAATTTTAAATTATATCACAACATTTATAAATATAAGAGACAGGTATAGCAGATAGTGTTTTCTTAGATAAGATATCTAAATTTAGAATTAAATTGCAAAACATTATTTAGCCTTATAGACTTGAGGATGTTTTTAACTATGATGAGACTAATTTGTATTATTAGATAAAACCTTCTTACACATTAGTAACAGGTTCAGTTTCAGAAACAAAAAAAAGCAAAAGATAGAGTTACAGTTTTATTAACTGCTAATGCAACAGAATCAAAAAAGTTAAAATTATTGTTATTTATAAATATAAAAATTTACATGCAATTCAAAATATTAATAAAAAAAAATTACCTGTTGAGTATTTCTGGAACAAGACTGCTTAGATGCAATGATTCATTTAAAACTACTATATAATGACTTAAATTCAATAATGCATTATCTAAATTGCTACATGGGGTCTTTGTTTTGAATATCAAGTTTGGATTATATGATTTACTATATTCTATAAGATCATTTTTAAGGCAAAGACCCCACATATTACTTTTAATTAATAATGCTTCAACTATGTTTTTGATAATAATACAAAGTTAACTAATATAAAAATAAAATCTTTACCTTCAAGAACTACAGCCCATTTTCAACTAATAAATACTAGAATAATTAATTTTTTTAAAGTTAGTATATTATATAATTAGAATTACTATATAGTATATTAATACTTTTTTTTTTTTAGATTAAATACAGATGTTTTCATATTCAAAACTAGTTGAATATATATAAATTTGCATATAACAATCAAATCAAGATAGAACCAGTTAATATAAAGAAAGCAATTAAATTTTATGTATTAATATAGAATAAAGTATTATATAAGACAATTAAAAACTGTTAAGATAAAATATAAATTCTTCTAGTTGAATTAGATTATAATGACTTATCTTAACAAGATATCTTATTAGATAATAAATATTTAAATGATGAAAAAGAAGGTAATTATCTTATTGAACAACTTTTAATTAATGTTAATAATCTTTTATCTGCTTCAGAATATATAAAAATTGACAATAACTTATCTATAACTAAAATTAGAGTTCTGCAAATGCCCATGCCAGGCAAATTGGCACTATGCCAGGCATTAATGCCTCATGCCATGCCTATGCTTATAGGCATAAAATACTAATCACATGTATAAACATAAGTATTAAAGTGCCAGCATAAGTGTTCCAAAACAAGACATTTTATGCCACATGCTTAAATAATAATTGGTATTTTTATGTCATATAATGCTCCAAAAAATAAGCAATATTTTATGCCAAGCATATAATATCTAAATTAAAAAAAATACTAACCATTTTATGCTAGTACCTAAAAAATGCTGGCACTTTATGTCAGTGTCTAAAAGATGCTAATACATAATGCCATATGCTGGCATGTTATGCCATATACTAGCATGTTATGCCATATGCTGGCATATTATACTATATGCTAGCATATTATACCAGATGCTGACACATTATACCAGATGCTGACATGTTATGCCAGATGCTAGCACATCATGCCAAATGCTGGCACATCATGCCAGATGCTGGCACATCATGCCAAATGCTGGCACATCATGCCAGTATTTAAAAAGTGCTGCTACTTTGTAATAGAATAAAGATAAACCTAATGTAAGCTTCTTATACTAACTAGTCTTACATAATTTGGTAATAACAAA
>CAJVQA010001619.1:0-24818 GCA_910591915.1 Cetraspora pellucida
AAGATCCAGCTACCTCTCTACTCAGGTCTTCTCAAATGGACTTCTTGTTACCCAATTTCAATGGATTTACATGGCCATGAGGACTTATTTAGTGTTTGCACTGCCTGATATGTCAGTTTGCATTCCTTTGTATAACTCCAACATTGCATAGATGCCCTATGACCTGCCAGTCATGCTGGTGTGATCGCCATTACAGGTATCCTAATCCAACTGTTAGTAACAGTTGCTATAATATGAATATTACATAGGTGATTATCTAAATTTTCACCATCGATGGGATTTGAACACCCAACCTACCATTTGGGAGGTTGACAACCTAACCACTTCACTAGGTCACCACACCTCTGCATCTCTTATTTATATTTTTTTTTTTGTCTTTTTTGCATTTGTTTTTATTCTTTTTTTCTTCTTTCTTGTAACATCTTTTTCCAACTCTTTATATCTTCTATTCATGCATTTGATTATTGCCTTTGTAGTCTTAGTAGTTTTGCATTTATTTCTTGCTTAGCTCTTTTAATTGCTCATTTATTTTGTTTTCATCTTCTTCTGTTACATTCTGATTCTTCTTCATCTTTGCATATTTAATTAGTCTTTGCATTTTAACAATATTTTTCTTCAGTTACTGTTCTTTCAGGCTTTTTCTGTTTGTTATTGTGTTGTATACTTTTTTCTTGAATATGTATTTGCTTATTGTTGTAATAATTGCTTCTTCTATTACATTCTAGATGTTGTTTATTTTGTTAATTCTTTTATCTTTATCTTGTTTTTCTTTCTAAATGCCTTTTAGAGTTTCTTTAATTTTTAATTAGTTTTGTAACTCTTATATGTAGTTTTTCCAATCTTCTGTTTTCTTTTAATTATACAAATATAATGTTCTTGATTGCTTTTTCCTCTTAATTTCTGCTTTGCTTCTTTCTAATATTATATGTTTAATCTTTATTTTTATTCTTACTATGTTATAATTACTTTTTGTAATTTCTTTTGCTTCTTTAATTTTTGCTTTTTACAACTCTGTTGCTGGTTTATCTGACATTCATATATAGTCAATTATTGTTGCTGCTTCTTTATTTAACTATGTATACTGTTGTTTTGTTGAATGTATATTTTTGTATATATTGCTAAAGTTTTGTTTTTTTATTTAATTAAAGATTAGCAGTCTTTTGTAGTTTGCTGCTTGTAAATGTTGTTTATCTAATATATTGTTCACTGTGTAGTTAAAGTTACCTATTATAACTATTTGTGTTTGTTTTTTCTTTTTTAAGACTGTTTTTATATTTTTTTGCTAAATGCTTTTTCCTACTACTTTGTCACTTGGTAGTATATAAATTACAATAACTATAAGGTCTAATTGCTTAAAATATAGTGTAATTTCTATTATATACTCACTTATCTTTTTGATTGCATTAACATGTTTTTTCTATTGTTTATCTACCAAAATTTTAATATCTGATCTTTTTTTCTTATTTTCTGCTGCATTTACCCAGTATTTTATATATTTTTTCTTTTTAGCATATGTTTTTTTTAAGGTTTTAAAAGTGGCATCTTGCCTGTATGTCTTTATTAGGATAATATATAATTATATTATTATATACAAAGTCTATCAATAAGGCTACAATTAGTCATATATACAACTTTAGTTATTGTCTATTTAAAGATTCCATCTACAGATTACCTACTAATTGCTATATCTAAAACTCACCTATGAGTTTCCTATTTAAAGTTTCTAATTTTTACACTATTGTATATATATGCAAGCCTTATATTACCAATTTAGTAACATCTTAGGTTAGGACTATCTGGTTACTATTTATATCAAGATAGCATCCTATTAGATGTTACTGAGTATCCATAGCCCTTAATTCATCCTTGATACAAACTTTACTAAGTATAATACCAAGATTACCTCTTAGATTTATCCAACTTCAATGTATTCTGTATTCACTGAAACTGGTATTAATGCCAGAAGTGTTCGAATTTTGATAAGTTCATTTCTTTCTTATAGCTTTCTTTTATGTTCATTGTATCACTCGCTAGTGTGCCTTTTCTCCATTTCTAATATGTTCTCCACTTCTCTTGCATTGAGTGTTAACTCTTTATATTAGGAAGCTTCTTTCCAAGAACTTTCTTATATACTGATCTTCTAATCATATGGACTTAGTCACAGGGCTTTGTATATATTCATATGCTTCTATAAATTACAGAGTTTTGCTTTCAGCTAGAATTGAACCATTAACCTTGTCTGTAAAGAGAGGGGCACCTAGACCACTAGGCTACAGAACCCTATCTCTTCTTCTTTTTAGTATATGTTAAGAATTTTTCTTCTCTTTTTGTAAGATTCATTTTTGTAATTTCTAGTATTGCAATTTCTTTTTCTTCTGGCTAGTTGAGCAAATTTTCTAATTTTTTACCTTTGGTTTTGATTTTATTAACATTATAACATGCAATTTTGATTTCTTTTTTCTCTTCTTTTTATTTTTCTTTCAGATGCCTTTACATTATTTTTGTGTTTTCAGTCTTCTTTTCTTTTATTTTGCTTTTTTCTCTTTTTAGACTAGAAGGTGTCTCTCTTTTTTTTCTTCAAAACTTTTTTTTTCTTTTTGCAGAAAATTACTGATCTTCTTATCAATATTTATAGGTTTAACTAAGGTGCCTTTAGGAGTGATTAGCCAGGTCTTCTTTTATATCTAGCTAAGTAACTTCTAATCAGTTTAGTCTATCTAAGATTTGGCCTAGAACTTCTTTCATCTTTTTTGTTTCTCTATATGCTTGTGTATTTAATTTTATTTTTTTTTGATTATGTTTTTATTATTTTTTTCTGCATTAGTATTTTTATCTTCTAGCTATTCTTAATACAATAATTATTTTAACTTTAGAATATAGATTACATAACATTATTCCTTCTTATACTACATGTAACTAAATCTTATCCAAATATCTTATTGTAGCAAAATACAAGTCTCATTTTTTTAGATCTATACCAAATAGCACAATGCTTAATTTATACTTATATAATATTTATAATATATAGAATATTTAACTCTAGCATCACATCTTTAATTACTTTTAACAAATCTGCAACCTTGATCTTTTTAGTATTACAACTTAGATTAGACTTTAACAACTACAAAATAATTTATAGTCTTATTAATATTTTATATTATTCTAAATTAATTATTGATAGCTCTAATAGACACTTATTAAACTTTAAAATTATTCAACTTTTTATCTATCTTGGCTTAGTAATCTTAGCTAATTTTAATATAATATAGCCTCATACAATTAGTAATAAAGGCCAGTTGCTAGAATTAATTTTATTTTAGCATTTTAAATATTTAATATTTAAAAAGCAACTCAGAAATACAAATATTATATATCTTGAACAATTTTGTATAGCAAATAATAATATTTTATTAGACTAAAAACATCTTTTACCTAAACTTTTATACTTGGCTAAAGAAAGAAAACCTTCTGGTTTTTCTACTTAGAAGATACAATTTTAGCATACTCTTATTACCAAAATATATTACCATACTATTAATTATCTGATTATAACCCTTATGCTTACTATATCTATAAAATTTACAAAATCTAAACTTTAGTTACTTTCATATCATGACAATAAGATTATTATTATAAAAATATGAAAATATTTTCCTTCATCTAATTATTACTTTATTGTTTACTAAACTTTTAATATAGATTTAAATTACTCAAAATTCTATCTTCTACTTTCTGCTAAATTCAAATGATATACAGAATGCCATTTTAATTTTCACAAAATTAATCAAACTTGTACTGTTGAAGTTTCTGCAATTATTTTAATACAATTTCTTGATAAAACTAATTCCAAATGCTAACTTAACTTCAATGCAAATTACTTGAACCTTATTTGCTTTACTGCTATTAAGTTTTCAATTTGTATTTCTCCTCTACCTACTATTTTTATTTTTAATTTAATTGCTTTTAAAATTTTTATTTCAAGTAAAGCTACTAACAAACTTACATTTATTTCTCATTTTAATCATTCTTACCAATAATTATTCTTTTATACTAATGGCTCAGTAATTAATATTGGTACTGACCAATGCATAATAGGTATTGGTTGAATCCAAGTAGATAATTATAATCAAACTATTAACTTTTTTTCTGCTAAAATACAATTCTGGCTTTTATTATACAAAGCTAAACTCTTCTTAATTATTATCACAATTTTAACAGTTTTATACAATTCAGTAATTAATATTTTTACTGATTTTTAATTAGTAATTTTCAAATTCAATAATCTTTAACTTAACTTAACTCACTTTAATAAGCTATTCAAATTCAATTCATTACCTATTTGGTATACTCTTTTAAATATTATTAAATCACACAAACTACAAATTATATTTTACAATATGTAGGCTTACTTAGATAATAATCTTAATGAGCAAGCAGACTCTCTTGCTAAACAATATCTATTATCATTACTTCTTTCATTTAATTATACAAATCTTTATAACTTTTATCATATTCTTCAATGAAAACAATATTATATAGAATTTTCTACAAAACACTTTATTAAGCAAATATGTAAAGATTACAAAAACATAATAGCAAGTAGTCATATTTTAATCAGAATATTAACTAAAAATCTACTTGGTTTTATTTTAATTACAATTAAAAACCTTTATACAATATTACTAATTTTAAATTTAACCAACTAAAATCCTTTAAGGATAAGGGTGATGTAGATCATTTGTTATATGATTTTCCTAACAAATAAAATTTTTATATATAAAAAAAAAACATATTACTAATAAAATTTTTTAGTATTAAAATTAAAAAAAAAAACTCTTTCCCATAAATCATTTTTACATAGTAAAACAAATATCAAATTGCAACTAGACATATTTAGAATATTTAACTAAATAAATAAAATAACTTGCAACAAATAATAATCACAAAGCTACCAAAGATTAAACAAAGTAGAAAAAGCACCTTCTGCACTCCTGTCCTCTTTACAACCTTGTTGCCAACTACATTGGCAACTAAAGTAAACAACGACAACAACAAGAAAAATAATAACAAAACATACTTGGTGGAAACCCAAAGGAAAAAAACACGACCTGCTTACATATATACTGATAGCAGTGATACAATAGGCAAACAAAATAAAGAAAAAAAGTGAAAAACTAACTACAATACTACTATTCTAGTTCAAACAAATATTAAAAAAAATGCTATAAAAGAAAATTCTAAAGAAAAAGGAAATTCTAGCTTAACCCTGAATTCTCAAGACATGACATTATTAGTAAAAATGGAAACAACAACAAATCCAATTCCAGACTCATGCTGACCAATAGAAAAAAATATTCCCACAGATTTACAAAGTTGCCAAAGCCCAATCCAAGCCCCCATCACAACTAACACAAATCTTCCTACACAAGAACAAAATGCAGATGTAAACAAACTAATTTAGTCAGAACTAGCCTCTAGACCTAGTACATATATGAATAACAATATAAACAAACAAACACCAGATATGGAAGTAGACCAAGACACAACAAATATAGATGATAAAAAAGAAGAAACACATTCAACAGACACAATAGTAGAGGAACAAACACAAAAAAAGATATCATATAGTCAGGCAGTTACTAAAAGTCTTTCAGAAAAAAATAAAAAAACTTCAAACGGCTTCAACAGTAACAAAGAAAAAGAATAGTGCAAATAGGCACAGTCAGCTTTAAAAGAAATCAGACAAGATAGACTAGAGATGTTTGATATAACAACCTGAACTCAGCCAAAAATTAAAGCTGCACTAACCTTCTATGATGAAAGCAAGAAATTAGTTAGATATAAACTTATTACTAAACTAATAACAAATTATATTCCAAAAGCAATTGCAGCAAAATTGTTTTATAAGGATACAGCATTCTTTAGAAGCTTCATGAGAATTATTGCAATCAGACTACAACATCAAACAGAATTTAATAATTTGTTTACAGAAGCCTTAGATATCTATAAAAAACATCACAACGTACTAGCAACAAACAAGAAAAATCGAGACCAAATCTTCAAACTACTACGAATTAAACTAGCAACAGATTACTTGTCTAATCTAGACTTCAACTTAATAAATGCATGGGAGATTACAAGATATATCTTTTACCTAACAGGATTTGCAAAAATCACACAGCAGCTAAATTTTAAAGCAACCAGAAAATTAATTTCAAGTCTTATTAATAAGATACTAATATCACTACCTTTAGAACCTACTGCAATTCCTAGTTACCTAATAAAAGCGATCCCTTTCAGTCTATCTATCACAAATTATCAAATCATTGCACCTGTAGCCAAGACTTTACGATTAATATTTTCATTTGACAAAATATCTGAAACATATATTGCAAATAATCAGGAACCTTTATCAGACTCATACAAACTACTAAACAATAAAGTGCGCAGCATATTTCCTATTATAAACAGAGCAGACTTGCAAAACCTAGCTCAATACAGAGAAACCTTGCAGAAATTTTACATCTTTTGACAAATTCCTTCTAGCTACTTTGAGTTACTAGCACTAAAGAGCCTACTACCTTTCACTTCACAAGACTTAACTCCTAGACAAAAGAAAAATTCACTTTCTTATCTAAGAACCAAGAAGACTTCAAAGAACATGTTAGACTTTTGCGAATGGTTTACTCATTTACAAGACTACCAAATGACTATATTATCTTATGCAGACAACTACCTCAAAACTCTACAGACTTAAGAATAACAGAACTTATTTTCCCTCTACAAACTGCAGAAGAAGTGGACTTATTCTTGAAGAAAATTCTACCCATATACAGCATCCCAACACTATTACCAAAAACTTATTGTGACTTTAACTATACAGAACTTCCAGACCTACCAGAAGATGCCAAATTAGTTATAGCAGTAAACTTAACTTTACCAATCTCAACTCCCAAAGAGCTAAGCATTACAGCCAAAGCATTATATGAACACTACTACTTTCATACAATACCTCAATCTTGGATAAACATTTAAAAAAAACAACCTGAATCTAGCAATACTCCAGATAAATTACCTTTTACAATCAAAAAAATGCAACTTGCACTAGTAGAAAAAAAAATTGACAACATAAATATATCTATCAAGAAACATCACAATATCCTCTGGTTTTGGAAACTCTTCGACAAAACTTTTCTTATCACACTGTGTCAGAGTACATATTTGATCTCATAGATCTACCTGAACCATTATTCGATATCTTTGAAAACAAAAACTCAACTAACACAAAATCAAAGACACAAACACCTGCAATAGAGGAAGACCCTATGACAGAAGACTTATGAGCATACACCCTAATACAAATACTCTACAATCTGTAGAAAACATGAATGAATCAAATCTTCATGATTTTAATATATACAAAAAAATTAACATTACCATTCACAACATCAGAAGCATCAATAACATATTAAAAATGCTAATCTGGATCAAATACTGTGTTGAATCAAATTTACACATAATCTCTCTTACAGAAACCAAACTAAAAGATTCAATGATGTTATCATTAACTAACCCTCTATACAAAATCTTTACTTCAAACTTTGTACCATACAAACCAAATCAACAAGAAGCCAGCCTAGAAACTACCTTAATGGTTTGCAATCAACTACAATCATATATTCACAAAATCAACACCTTTCAAGGAACAGCTATATGTTTTGACTTCTTTTTCCCTAATGACAACAAATTCTGTATTATCTCAACCTACCTTCCTTCAAACCATCCTTCTCTTCTAAAAAAGACCCAATCTCAATTACTTAACTAGATTACAGAAGCTAGAGCTAGAAACTGGCATCTAATTATACTGGGTGATTTTAATGCCAATCAATTTAGAGACAAGCACTTTCTGATATTTACAAATTTAAATGCTGCCAACCTAACAAGTTTATTAGCCTTCCATAACATCCAAACACCAACATAGCATGGCCCAACTTCTGTCAGCCAAATTGATAATTTCTGGATTTCATCAGATATACTATTAGCATTCGAACCTTTATCTCTAACTGATGCTTCCTACATTTCAGGCAGTGATCATTGCATTCTAAGCACAACCTGGCATACAAACTTTTCACCTCAAAAAAACTCTAGAAACAAAAAGAAAAAAGGAAAATATATCTGTTTGAGAAAATGACACCTGAAGACTAGAAAAACTTCGAAGACTTACTAAATGTTTGCTTCAACCTACAAAATATTCCAATATCAAACATGAACAAAGACTATATAAACAAAATATAGAACTTTTGGGCAGCAAAAATTAAAGAAAAAATGAATAAACATATTCTATATACTCTTACTACTCCTAAACCCTTCTTCGCACTCTTACTAAAAGCAACCAAATTGCATTTGCACTTAAAAACATTAACAAATGTTTACATTACCTCTCTAACAATACTTTAAATAACTTAACTAGAGTAAACCTCCACTTATCAAAGACAGCAACACTTGCAGAAATAGATATTCCATTAGTTACACAAGAACAATTAAATCCTCCACTACCTAACCTTATAACACAGATAAAGCAATACAAACACACAATATGGCAAGCATGAAACTTTGAAAAAAAACAAGAGCAAAGTGAAAAAATCAAGTTCTATACAAATTAAAGATATTCAGACTTTAAAGATAACACTAGTTGCATGCTAGATAGTATTTTCAAAAGAAAAGCAGAACCAGTAAACTTTGAAAAATTATATTTCCAAACAAGATTATTACTGAGAAGAATGAAATCAAAGAAGCCACACACCTACACTACAAGAACTGGACTAAAGAAAACCTACTGAATAATGTTACTTGGAAAAAATAGGAATCAACATATAATTCACTCAACAATATTAAAGGCAATATCTATGACAACTTCTTGTCCCCAATTTCTCTATCAGAGCTAGAACAAACTATAAAAGAAGCCCCTAAAGGAAAAGCAACAGAACTATTAGAAATCGCAAATGAAGTTCTTTAACACTTACCATCATCAGCTCTTCTACTATTATTAGAAATATTTAACAAATGTTTGATACAAGAATGCATCCCAAACCAGTGGCTACAAGCCAACATTTGGCCAATTCCAAAAAAACAACATTACAACTACAAACTCAACTCCACATGACCAATAGCATTAATTAATCATACTAGAAAAATCTTTACAAAAATTTTAACAACTACACTAACAAATATTCTAGTTCGAAATCAAGTACTTTCTTCATACAATTTTGCAGCTTTTTCCCACCAATCTACATTACAACCAATCTCGCAACTTATCCAAATTCTGGAAGATGCAATTACAAACAAAAAAGAAGTCTGGATTCTCTCACAGAATATGTCAAAAGCATTTAACTCAATCCATATACCTACCCTATGCAAAGTACTCAAAAGAATCCATATACCAGACAAAGCTATAAACCTGATATTATTCCTGCTTTCACATTGAACCAACAGAGTAATTACAAGTCTAGGCTTAACTGCACCATACTCTGTCAAGGATGGTATCGATCAAGGAGAAACCTTCTTATCTCTTCTCTAGAAAATATATTACAACCCACTAATCTCAAGAATACACAAAGAACATTTAGGATTTTTCAGTGAAATCCCTAGCATAAATCCCAAAAAGATAAATACTTCAGTAATGGCTTATATGGATGACTCACTTTGGATTGCACCTAACAAAATATCCCTTACAAACATCTTGAACATAGCCTCCTCTTTTTACAAATTTGCCAATATAAAGGTCAATTCTTCAAAATTGATATTGGTTACAAACTCAACAGATCTGAACAACTCCATACTCTTTGACAGAGAACAACTAGTTGCAATTAATAATAGAAAACCATTCAAATACTTGGGGGCATGGTTCTCAACCAACAAAAGACCAACACTAGTATTAAAAGAGATAATGGCTGAAATAACAATTAATTTAAAAAAGTTACATTTTGCTAATATAACAGAAAAACAAACAATTTATATCATAAATAGTGTTATTATTTCATGATTCTTGTATTGACTATACTTTTCATTTCTTACCTCAGCCCAAGCAAACACTCTTAACAAGATGTGTACTTAATTAGTTAAACAAAAAGCAAAACTAGCTCGAGGAGTCTCTAACTCCTTTTTACATAACCCAGATATTTATGTATTAACAAATATAGCTTAAGCACAACTTTCAGCACTAGTTACAACACTTCAAAAAAATTTAAACCATCCAGATTTCGACTCCTTCTTCTTGAAACTACAGTTGCAACAATTACAAGATGCCATATTCACTAATACATTGATTCTAGCACAACCTTCAATCTTTCCAACAGCTCAAACAAATACACAAACTGGCCAAATAATATTAGCACTATATGCATTGGATATGCAAACTTCAAGGGATATAAATGATTGGCCCTGTCCAAAAAAATTCACAAACACCTCTATAAATCATATACTAATGCAACATCCTAGAGCCTTCTACCTTAAAGAAAAACTAAATGGACATAACATTTATTGCATTGAACAATTCCTAAATGCCACCAACACAGAACTTTTGACATGAAACCAATTTCATCATAATATCAAAAAAATACCAAGAGGCCAATATCCATGTTGGTTTCACATAATACAAGACTTAATAGCTATATCTACAAATCTATCTTCAACATATCCACAATGCAACTCACATATCCTGACTAATTGAACTCCTATTAAAAAAGGCTGAATAATCACAAACAACTTAACTTTCAGAAGAATTTATAATCCATTTAATAAGAACCTTAAAACTCGACACTATATACTACTACCTAACAACATACTAGTAGCCTGTAAAGGATGCAAACTGAGCAATATATCTTATCATACCAAATATTGCTACTTCAATACAACAAAACCCATATATAACCTTCAAGTAGACTGCAAAAAAAAATTTATATTAATTTGGAAGACTTTAAAAAAGCTACAACGTTAACTCCATTAACAATATCAAGAACTTATAACCAAACAGTATACTCAACAATGGCCTGCCCACTATGTTCTTTTATAAATCCACCAATGACACTTTGGAATGACCTTGTAAAAGCTAACTTTAATACAAAAACTACAACAATTTATTTAACAAGTGGATGACAAAACATTGGAAATACTTCTTGAATAATTGCAAAGTGTCACTTTCAACACTCTCACCTAGCCTTTGGATGCTTTAACAACTTCTGACCATCTCATCTGAACATACTAATAACTATACTAAACTTTATACTTACTTCATTAAGCCCTTGTACTTCGATAAATATACATACTAATAACTCTACTTTAGTTAATCTGATCAACTTTACAAATTCAATCCAATCACACAATTACCCAACATTAGACAAACAACAATATACATTTCCCCTTCTAACTTTAAAAGTCTTGGCATATGATCATGTACTCACAATGATCTTTGACAAAGATCTTCAGATTCAAGAAACTCCTAGCACTATTTTTCCATTAGACTCCATATCTCAAAAGTTTTTATACAATTAGTTTGTTCCAAAACTCCTAAAAACCTTTGCACTTATTTGGTGAAAACTATACTGAAACAAATACATCAAATTACAAACCATTTAACATGGTTCAACCAACAATGAATCTCACTATAGCATACACCGCAAAATAATATTAACTGGTCATTAACTCTACAATATATGTCATATAGAGAAAAACCTTTAGCTCTAACAACTGACCCAACTTCATCAGCACTTAAAAATTTTAAGATCAAACTAATATCAGAAGAATTACCTACTCATCTTCTTCATCATTGGAGAAATGCTACAAAACATCCAAACCATTTTTGTGCAAGATGTTATAATACATCAGAAACTATTATACATCTTTTAACATGTATTAAAAATAATTCAGATCTTGAAACACTGATAAAATATACACTAATTGAAACCACAAACAAGCTAAAACTATGATATGAGAATACAAGGAAATTTATTCAAGCCTTTATTCATAACCACATTAAAAAACAAATGCCACTAGCACAAACATAAATATGCATCTCTTGTTCATCACAACATCATCTTAGCAATATACAAAAAAATATGGCTCACTTCTAGAGTGATACAACATGAATCAGCTATTCCAATTTTACCTTCAATACAACCACCAACTCTTACCAAAACTATACCAATCTCAGATTCTATATTAAATAAAAAGAGACAACTCTATATCATGTATGAACAATCTTCACTTCATCAGCTTATCAAAGACTAGAGGTTTACTGACCATTCTAGCAAAGAATAGGTTAAGAGTAAAGTAGCTCTTACCTCTATCTCCCCTAGTATAGTTTTTTCATCATGTATCTTACATATATGTATAATTAACTAATTAATAAAAGAGATAAAGGATAGACTTCTCTTTAAAAAAAAATTTTTTAGTATTAAAAAAACTCTCTCTTATAGATTGCAAAATACTAAGTAAACAAATAATTAGCAAAACATATACAAAGAAAGTACAAAGTAATTAAATCTTTAGTGACTAACAGCTGCCTCTGGCCTTGGGCTTGCAGTTAACAAACAAGATAAGCTAGAAAACTTAGACAAGATTAAAAGGAAACAAAGCAAAACTGACAACACTTCAACAGAAAAAGAAAGTCAACACAGGCCTAGTGGCCTCTCATTTATATTCTCCTTTGAGACTATACTAAAATTACAGATGGGAAAACAAACTACAAGTTCACACAACAACAGCTCTTTCAAAGGCAAAACTGATACAAAAAAAGACTTCACTTATTCAGATGCACTAGCAAAGAAATGATGTACTCTTCTTCCAAGACCTCAAAACAATACAAAAAGTGGGCAATCCAGCTCACCCCTGTCAAACTCAACTATGACATCATCACAATTAAATAACAACAATAACAAATCTGTACAAACTGGTTTTGGTAACACATATACAGAATTAACTAATCATACATCCCTACTAGAACCCATTTTAGAAAGCCCTAACACCAATGATAGTCTAGAACAAACAGACAACCAACACAATATCTTAGACAACAACAAAGAACACACAAATACAGATAATAACCACATGGATACAGAACCAATTACAACTACAGACAGCAATTTAGAAGAACACAAGCCACTTACTTATAGTTAAATGACCAAAAAAAATATTCCCACATCTAACAAAATGCAAACTGAAATAGAAATAGACTACACTCAAGAATGGATAGATAGTATATATGACAGACTACAAAATAGAATTACTCAACCTTTTAACAAAGATGCTTGTGGATATGATGGGATTATTACTGCATCTAAAACAAAACAAAGAATCTTTAACTTCACAGTGCACAAGTTGCAAACCAAACCAACCAACTTTCCTCTCCATCCTGCAATTGAGACAAAATTCAAACATCAGGACTGTGCCTTCTTTCTTATATTTACTAAAGACAAGTGATCTATATCACTCCATCAAACTATATATAAAGACCTATTTCAAGAAGCAATCAAGAACTACAAAACACAACATGAAATTACAATTACAACAAGAGCAATTAGAGATATTATATATACCAAGCTTAGACAAAAAATCATGATCGACTATCTTACTAATACAAACTTCACAACAAATACATCCAAGACCATATGTTACTTAATTAAATACTACAAAGGCTTTACTAAGGATGAAACCCTAATCGAATTTAAAGAAATACAAGAAGCAGTACAGAATGCCTTCTTCTTACAACTAGACCCTCTCTTAGCAGACCCAAGTGAAATATCACAAAGAACTTACAAATACTCTCTTTTAAGCTTCCCATAAAACAAAAATCACAAACAAAAGCTATTGTAGCAGGGCTGCATAGAATTTACAACTTTGACCAATTGCCAAAAAAATATTTTGAAACTCTGGACCTAATCCTAAAAAGCATACATAAACTACATCTGGCAATTAGAGATTTCTTTTCTATTACAGAATGCAGTCAACTAAATAACTTGACATACTTCAAAAAGAAACTACAAGACTACTATACATGTGATAGTATACCTTTTAGTTTTTTTGACTTACCACTACCAAAAAAACCACTACCATTAGCATATCAAGACTTAAGCAGCAAATACAAACTTTACTTTCCAATTGATCTACAAGATCCAGATACCAATCTTACACAAATTATAAAACAACTCAAAGAAGAATTCTCTTTTAAAAGTCTTCCAAATGACTACTTCAAAGTCAAATTATCATTACCTAAAGATCTCAAAAAAATCAAAACACCTGATACCTTTACTTATCCTATTACAGATAATCAGATCACGAAATGCTTTATTAATCAAATTACACCTATTTACAAATTTGCACTTTCACTGCCACTTGACATAATAATAGCAAATCCTACTGACAAGCCAGATTTACTAAACAACCCAGAACTTATTAAAGATTTTAGCATTATAACACCAATAACTTCAACAAGAGTACTAGTAGACTTAGCTTGACAACTTAAACAAAAATATTACTTCTATCACATTTCAGACTCCTAAATTGAAATACCTACAAATACCAAGAATGATAATACACATAATACAAGTTCAGACAAAGCCAAGCCTCTGTCTAAACCAGTGATTTCAAACTCACCAACTGAAATTAAAGAATACCAAATATAAAAAATATCGATATCACAACAACACCTATTTCCATCATACAACAAACCAAAGCCAAAAACACACTTGACCTGCTATGACAACATTTTACAATCAACAACATCCCTGATGACATCTTAGCACTGCCACCTCTTTTAGAACCAAGCTGGAAGATATCTTCACCTAAATGCCAACAATGATAACACCAACCAATAATTCAGACATAACAACTATCAATAACAACAACACAACAATTAACTTACAACCAACTAAAAAAGAATTAACACAACCAAATACAACAAACAAAAACAATCTAAGCATATCAACTGAATATCAAAAAAACTACAACATACTTGAAAATATAAAAATTCTAACACACAATATTCAAGGTGCAAATGACAAACTAAAAATGCAAATATGGCTAGAATTCTGCTACAAAAACAACTATAACATAGTTAGCATAACTGAAATAAAACTCACTGAATCAACTTACTCAAAATTCAAATTATCAAACCTCTACTATGACATATATACATCAAATTGTACTAGCAAAGTTATAAAAAAACAAGAATCAAGCATGGGCACTCTAATTGCAGTATTTAAGTTTCTTCAACCATACATATATAATATTAAAACAATACCAGACACAGCAATAGCAATTGATTTTTTCTTTCTACAAAATCAAAGAACAAGAGTAATATCAGTTTACCTACCCTCCAACAACAAAAAACTAAATCAAAACACACAACAAGAAATTGCTATATGGATTACATACAGCCATACTCACAACTACAACACTATAGTACTTGGAGATTTCAACTATGATAGACAAAAACACAAAACTCAGCCTGCAATACAACTGTTCACAGCAATGCAAACCTATGGCATGAACAGTCTTTTAAAATATTTTGATATAAACTTACCTACCTGAACAAGAGGATTACTACAAAGCCAAATAGATGACATATAGATATCAAGTACACTGTTACCTAACATAACCCAATTTGAATTAATCAGTGCAGAGCTTATAACAAATAGTAATCATAAAATAATCTCAATGATATAGCAACCTGATATAAAAATGAAGAAATACAGACCTAAGGTAAAGAAAAGATCAATATTTCAATATAACCAAATGAAGCCTGATGACTGGATAGAATTCAAAGATAATGTCAATAAGTACCTAAAACAACAAGAAAACAAACTTCCTCAAGTGATCAATACAGAAGAAGAGCTAAACAAAAGCTGGCATATACTAAATGAAGCAATTAAACAGGCAGCAAACAACAACATACCCAAGACCAAAATAAGCCCCAAAACACATTATGCCTTCTTCAAAAAAGCTACAAAACTTCATGCTACTTTATAAAGCATCAATCAAATTATCAGGTACCTCAAAAAAGACAACCCACTTCTAGACCTATCAATGATCCAAAAGATTAATCACAAAGTTGACAAGATAAACAATTATACTGAAATGCAAATACCCAAGATTAACTAGTCACATAACACAAATACAATACTAGAAAATATCTTACTGCTATTAAAACACTAACAGAAAGCTATTTATCAAGCTAGGAAAATAGAAAACAACATGGCTCACAAGCAAAAAATTAAAAACAATATAATTAAATGATATAACAACTTTGCAACTAATACAACAAAAATGATAAATAGCATACTACAAAGACAAACAGACCCAGTAGTACTAAACAATATTATACATCCTGACAAAGTCCTAACAGAACCACAAGAAATCAAAAAAGAAATTAAAAAACATTTTGAAAAATAGGCAAAGAGCAATCCTATGAACAACAACTACTGGAATAAATGGCAAAAACAATACATGTCACAAAAAAGAATAAACAAGTCATAGTACAACATAATGTCAGATTTTATAACCATATATGAACTCCAAACTAATATAGAAGAATCACCAAATGGGAAGGCTACTGAATTACAACAAATATCTAATGAAATGCTGAAGCACTTAGATAATCATACTCTAAATTTATTACTAAAAATCTTCAATGCATGCCTTACATTCAATACAATTCCCAAGATGTGGAAGCAAAGCAATATCTATCCAATATCAAAAAAGCAAAAATTCTCCAAAAAACTTAACGAAACATGCTCGATTACTCTCATTGAACATACATGAAAAATCTTTACTAAGACAATAACAAAAAGATTAAACACAATATTTAACAAGTATCCAATTCTACATCTTAGCAACCATGTCGCAATTCCCAATACATCAATACAAACACTAATTGCTATACTAGAACATATTTTAGAAGATGCCCAAATTCAGAATAAAGAACTATGACTACTCAGTCAAGACATGTCTAAGGCATATAACACAATCTACATTCCATTACTTAAAAAAGCTCTAGAGAGAATAAACATTCCAGAAGCTACAACAAACCTAATTACAAACATCTTTACCTATAGGTCAAATTACATAATAACAAACTTCAGGCTAACAGAATCATATGAAGTTAGAGATGAAATAAACCAAGACAAAACAATAGCATCACTTCTGTAGCGTATTTATTATGATCCACTGCTTACAACCATTTACAACAATACAAAAGGCTACTCACTTAACACAACATATAATAAGCAAGGCAGAACAAAAAATCTTCAAACAAACTTACCAGCATTAGCTTATATGGATGACACTATATAGATAGCCCAATCCAAACAAAAACTATAATCAATTCTTGAAACTGCAAGTTCTTTCTTTGCACTTACAAATATAAAAAGTAAATCCAAACAAATCTGTGCTAGCTATAACCAACTTAACAACTAGCAATTCAAATATACAATAATACAATAATCGAGGCAATATAGCCAAAAGAGGTCTTTCGCTTTCTAGAATGTTGGTATACTACTTACAAGAATCACAAACCAATTTACAAAATCATTAAAGAAGAAGCTGACAATGCTATAAGAAGAATCAAAAACGCAAATATAACAGAAAAACAGGCCATATATATTATTAATACTGTCATATTAACTTAAATAGTATACAGAGTTTAAAACACTTATCTATCTATACAACTATGCAAAGTAATAACAAATTACTATACAACAATAGTAAAACACAAAGCTGGTCTTGCACGAACAGTACCAAACTCAACACTATTCTACCATCAAATTTATGAATTACAAATTGTAACAAATATCCAAATACAACAATACATCTTCCTTATATACTGATAGCTCAATTATGCTAACTTACCAAACCCAACATTAAAAATATGCATTCAACAAATTCAAAATGCTACCTTTAGCAACAAATCAATATTAACCAATGACACATATATATTGCCACAAAAAGAATCAAAAATATCATTAGCAAAAATGCTATATAGCATACAGGAAACAGGAATAACCTTTCTAAATAATAATAACAATTGACCAAAACCAGCAGAACATAAAGGCACATTAATAGATAAGATACTTTAGCAAATTAACAAACCACACCAAGTAAAGGTCAAGCTTAACAAAATTGAACTATACTCTATCAAACAATGTACTAATTATAACAATACAGACATACTAATATGGACACAAATACCATATACTATACTACATATACCCAGAGGAAGAGAACCTAAATGGTACAGACTTCTAACAGACAACATAAAACAAAACCTCAGCAATAACAACCATAACCTCATTACTCCAAATCCATTTACTTCTAATTCATTTCAAACATTTGAAAAGGCAACTTGGGCAATAAAAAAGAATGCACCAGGCAGATATATAGAACAAATATCATCTATAAAAGACAACCAAGCAACAATCAATCACTGGACTATGGACAATACATTCACCAAGTTAAAACCATGCAAGAGATGTCAATGGAATAATACCAATCTCAAAAAAGAAAAATGTACAAGCAAAATCAAACTATATGACCTCCAAAAAAAAATAATAGTAAACAGTAAAAAATTCATAAGAGCAAATATACGAGACTTAGAACATATAGCATACAACTTAACTAGTAAAACATAAAACCAAAACAGCATTTGGAAAAAATACAAATTAATAAAAGAAACGATAGAAAACTTAGAAACAGCTAGCTACATACAAGAGCTACAACAAAAATGCAAATAATACAAAGATATTACCTTTCAATTAATCCAAAAACAACAAATAATTAACAATACACAACAAGACACAATAATATGTGACATTCCAAACTTAAAACTGCAGTTCAAAACAGTGCTATCTAAATGGCCTACAACAAACAAAACACTCATCATGACCCTAATACTTAGCTCAATAATAGCAACAAATAAGGTAAGGATCCAAATCATTACAGACAAAAACCACTTTGCAAAACTAGCCCAAACAGTTTACACAACTACAACAAATGATATATATCAAATATATCATTTAAACAATTGGCCAAATTGGCTAACATGAAAAGCACTAATCGCAAGAAAAAACTTAAACTATACATTTCTAGTAAATAACCCTATAACATATATTACAAATATATACTCCCCTATTGTAGAAACAGAAATAAGCTACAAAAATATACACCACAATATCCTATACCCTACATGGTGAAATACATCTATTGAACATAATATTAAAAGATTCATACATTATATACAGAATGCACAACATATAGCACAATAGCAATTACAAGCACAAGCTCAAATATGGGATACTATTCACAAAGAAGTAGATTGCAAATTCTTCTACAACTATATAAATTACCAATGTTCACCCACACAAAGACAAACAAACCCAAAATACTCACAACTAAAAGCATTTAAACTAAAATTACTATTAGAAAAGCTGCCAATACTAGAAGTACTACATAAATGCAATAACAAAAAGTACCTGAATTCAACATATGTAAGATGCCAAGCAACAACAGAAAGCAACTATCACTTGATAACCTATAACAGCAATAGCATGAGCTTACGAAAAATAATAATAGAAACAGTTAGCAAAACCCTAACTAAATGCAAAGTCACAGATATCCAAACTAGACATTAAGTTATAACTCTAATAACTCAGAGTATCTGTCTAACTGATTTACAAACACAACTAACAAGAGTTACACGGAGAATGCTTTCCCAAAACAGTACAAGACTAATTAACAAAATAGCAAAAGTACCAAGATCAAAACACAGTCTATCAATTTACTTAATACACAAAATTGCACAAAAAATATATAAAAAAATGTGATTAACACGATGTAAGGAACAATATAACAACTTATCGAAAGAAAATATTTTACAAATAACAGATAATAAAACAGACATGCTAACAATCTCAATAGCAATAGCAGATACTCATAACACAGGACTAACCAAGTCAAAAACAAAAATTAAACTCGAAATATAAGAAAAAAAGTTTATAAATCACAATACCTCACCAAATCATATCAATACAATTGTAGACTAAGTGGGAACTTTGACTCTTTTTAGCAAAGTCTGGGTCATAGATAAAGTAGCCTAAGCCTTAGTTTTCAGAGATTAAATAATATGTACTACAGATAAAAATGTATTTAGATATTAATAATCAATAAAGAAATCAAGGCAAGATCTCACTTTAAAAAAAAAAAAAAATTTTTTTAGTATTATATTCAATAGTTTGTTCTAAAAAAATTATTTTATATATTACTAAGTTTTCCTAGATCAGCTTATGAGTTTTTTAGGTTATACGAGATTTATATATAAATTTTGTGTAATATAAACAAAATTTTATATATAATATCATATAATTTGCTATATAATTATTATTAAAAATAATCTATATTATTTCTATTCTTAAAATCAAAATCCTTCTTAATGAATTACTAATATACTAATTATTTCATACTATTTATCCAAACTAATACTCAGATATTAACTGTTTTATTGTAACCTAGCTAACTTCTATTTTTATTGGTATACTTGTGCTAATGCACTTTTGCTCAACCAAATTATTCAAATTTCTACTAACCAAATTGTCTTTAGCAAATTACCAGATCTTAATATTCACCAAAAAAATAACCTAATTTATAAAATTTTTTATTACCTAGCTCTCAATTCTTTATACATTTTACTTAACACATTTTATTCTAACCTTATTTTCAAAGGACTTATTTTAAAATTACTTATATTAATAGTTCAAAACTCTAACATATTATATAAAACTGCTTCTCAAGTCATTATTAATATTTTTCTTAATATTAATGAACAATCATATAAACAATTATTAAAAACATATTGCATTCACTTTTCTAACTGGAAAAAACAACAAAATAGATCTCAATCTTAACTAATCAACAAACTCTTAACATCTTTCAACTTAGCAACTAGACATACATGTTTTTGTAATAACTATACTTATGGCTTTGTGAATTTCTAGACTAATTATATATTTACTCTAACATATGTTCTTTTATTGGCTAAGTAATTCACAAAATTAACTTTTAGTCTATTCTATAGATTAAATATAGCATATTATCAAATTATACAAATCTAAATAAGCTTTAACCATTTTAGTAAGTTTAGGTTACAAATAAATTAGTCTAAGCTTTTATTCTTGCATATAATTTTCAATTTATTTGTTTTGTACAAATAGTAGTAGCTATATAATTAGCAGTTTAATAGTTAGTCCTAACGGCTTCAGTCATAGCATATATATATATAACTATTTTAAATTATTAATAAAAATATAATCAAAGCCTTACCTTAATACCAAAAAAAATAAATAAATAATGTTTTCATGTTTTGTATAGCTAATACTATTAAACATAAGCTAAATAAAAAATATTATTAAAAAATTTATATTAAAAAAAAATTGTATTTGTTCTAAATATATCTTAATAATATTATCTACAAAGGCTAAGAACTAAGAAATAGAGTTCCATAGTTTAGTAGTCTAGGCACTTACTCTCTATAGACAAGATCAACAATTCAATTCTAGCTAGAGGCAAAAAACTCTGTAATTTATAAAAGCATATAAATGTATGTGAAGCTCTGTGGCTAAGTCTATGTAAATAAAAGATTAGTGTATAAGAAAGTTCTTAGAAAGAAGTTTCCTGATATGAAAAGTTGACGCTCAATGCAAAGATGCAATGAATATACCAGAAATAAAGAGAAGACATACTAGCAAGTGATATAGTAAGCATAAAAGAAAGCTATGAAAAAAGAATAAACTTACTAAGATTTAAACACTTCTGATATTAAAAACCAGTTTAGTAGATATAGGATATACTAAATTAGATCTAAGTAGTAATCTTGGTACCAGCTTAGTAAGCTTGCATCAAAGGTAAATTCAAAGGAATATGGATACTTAGTAACATCCAATAAGGTAATACTTTGATATAAATAGTAACTAAGATAGCTCTAATCTAATATATCACAACAATAATAATATTGGCATTGCATATATATGCAACATGTATTGAAAATCAGAAACTTTAAATAGAAGACTTAAAGGCAGGTCTTAGGTATGGCATTTAGTAGATAACTTATAAGTGGAATCCTTAATTAGATAATAACTAAAGTTATATATATGACTAGATGTACTTTTATTGATAAACTATTGTATATAAAAATATGTAATTACATATTACTTAATAAAAACATATAGGCAAGATTGCTATTTCAAATGAAAAAAAAAACAAAAACTAAGAACTTTGTTCTAATATATAAGCAGTTTATATATTATTAGACTATTTTTGAACTATATATATTAGTTTTCATTCTCAATCTTTTATATTAAATAACAATATTATCAACTAATAATAAAAATATATTATATAATATAGAATAATATTTAACAAAATTTTTGATAAATATTTTGTAAAAAATAAACTTCTAAATATAAAAGTTTTATTATTTTATCTAGATATCTTTTTACTTCTATGATTATATTTATTATATCAATTTTATTAACTACTTCAAATATGCTACCAAATCTTTATTCTCAAAGTTTTCAGTTATTGTTAAACTTTTATATACTTTTTATCTAAAAGTAGAAAAACTTAATCCAATAATAATCTTGCATTATTACTATCTGCTGAATTTATTCTAAATTTTACTTGCATATTTTTTATTAAAATATATATAAGTTTAAATTTAATTAACTAATTGCTTGTCAGATAGGTACCTAAAAGTTCATTTATTTTTTTAAAAGAATTGCATTAATAAATATATAGTAAACTATACTTTAAACAATATTGTCTAAGGAGTGTAGTAACTTAGTAAAGTAAATAAGTTGTCAACCTCCTAAGTAGTAGGTAGTAAGTTTAAAATCTACTGATAGTAAAAATTTGAATAATCTCTTATATAATACACAGGTAGTATTATAACAGTGATATTCTGGCAATTAGTTGGGATAAGATAACTGTAACTACAGTTACATCAGCATGATTAACAGGTCATAAGGCATCTGCACAATGTTGCAGTTATACAGAGAAACACAAATCAGCATCAGACAATTCAAACTTAAAATAAGTACTTGTAGTTGTATAAATCTGTAAAACTGAAAAACTGAAGTCTACTTGAAAAGACCTAAATAAAAAGATAGCATAGATCTTCAATAGTATCACTATAAAGGCTAGACCTAGAAAATGAATACCAATATAAAAGGAATTAGATAAGCAAAAACTTCAGATAAGAAGTATTACTAATCAGACTGCTGAAAGTCTCAAATCAGAGAAAAAGAATCTTGAAGGCCAGAGCTTTAGAATATTAGAGACAGATTATAGTTCTTCTGAGCTATTTGAATTAGGAGAGTCTAAGAATCAAAGCAGGATATAGCTAAGTACTAAGGATATGCTGTGAAGTCAGTACTAGAGTCTGGGTGAACTTTACAAAGATGAGCCCTGTTAGTAAAGATTAAATATAGGTAGTTAGTTAGCTAAGAAGCTTCCTGAAACTCTACAGTCAGATAATATACTCTGAAATGTATAATGGCTTAATAGATATACAGACAAGAAAGTTAGAATTAGGTTAGACAATACTATTTAGGTGTACAGAAACTTGTATGCTATCTGCTAGTGTGTATAAAGGTTATCTTGTACAAGTTATATAATCATAATTGAATTCACAATAAAGACAGTAATCACTAATAACTAACAGCCTTAGTGAAAGCAAAAAAAAAACAATATTGCTTAATATGAAGTAACAAATAAATATTTGATGATATATGTATTAAGTTATAATAATTTTTAATTAACTATATTATGTTTATTAGCTGATTATATGCTTTATTTATATTACTTTGTTTGATTATTTAGCTTATTAATGAATTGTATATATAAATAAAATTAAAAATAATTTTTTTATCTTCAAGATCTAATATATCTTATATACAAGAAATAGTATAAACTTAATAGAAGATTCTTTATTAATTTACTGTAAATTGATTAAACTTTTCTGATTTATGTGTATCTTTTAATTGAATATAATCTATTAGCAGGAAATTTAATATTTAATATATATTTTTTATTTTTTTATTTTATTTTTTTTTTCAGTAATAAAGTGATCTCTTTGTTCCAAGCTTTTTATTAATACTTATATCGGGTACATGTTTTATATAAATATATTTATAATAAACTATTAGACAAGTGTACAACTGGCTACATATGTAACTTTTCTATATTACCTATTTAAGGAGTCCGCTTGAGAGTTCCTTACCAGTTGCTGTACCTAACATCCCTGCTTAGGTGTTCCATTTAAACCCTCTGATCTAACTCTGGTATTAATTTCACCAGGTCACAGACTCAGATCTATTTGCTATCGACCATAGGACTATAATCCTTAGACTATTTTTATCCTCAAAGTAAACCTACCAGAGCGAGCCGTATTCTCTTTTACTGCTAACCTGGTTTGACGCTATGACTGGGGTCAACACTTGCAGTCAGAGTTACTTCTTAAACTTCTATTACCCTTGTAAAGTTCACCCAAACTCTGGTACCCATCTTTTTGACTTCTTCTCCATCATCCCCTACTAGCCGCAACTCGGAACCAACAACAGACTTCCCCAGACTCCCAATTTAGATGGCCTGGTATAGTATACTTATGTATCCTTTTTCTTCAGTGATTCTGGCAGCCTGGTTGGTCATATGCTCTTCTTAAACAATTACTCTTATATCTTGCTCTATTTTTAAAAACTATAAACACAATAATAGATTTA
>CAJVQA010001620.1:0-24818 GCA_910591915.1 Cetraspora pellucida
TGTAGATTTAGGTCACAGATTATATGTCTGAGTCTTTATTTTTCATATGTAATTTAAAAGCAAGCTTTTCTTTATAAGAACTTCAATTGAATTTTAATAAAATTAAAGGCATGGCCTCATTGTTAATATTTTAAAAAAAAAACAAATTATATAATATGAGAGATAATGTTAAGAATCAAATAATGCTTGAAATTATATAATTAATCAAATATATTAATATAGAGCACTTAGTCAAAAATAGCACTAAAAGAACAAAAAGAAATGTAATGGATTGTTATTATAAATTTATCAATATCATGTAATATTACTTAAGACAGGTAAGATGAATTCAATTTGGTACTATTAAAGATGGCCTTGAGAACATTACAAGGAATAATTAAAGGAGCATAGATTTCTTAATTATTTGTTTATTAAAATTAGAACTTTATTAATTATGACTTTTATTTATTTTAAGGTAGGTTAAAATTAATTCAGTTTTTATTACAGAACAGTTCTTTTTTTATTATTACAAAAGAGCAGGACTATATTCTACTTTTACAAAAAAGAATTTAAATTATTTTTATAAAGAATTCTCAAGAAAAAAAAAATTGAACTTGGGATATAACTTAAGATACACTCTTCTTATTGTTACTATATATTTTTTTCTTATTTGCTAATACTTTTCTCTTTTTCCTTTAACCTATTTGTTATTACTTTGAAATTTTTTCTATTATCCTATAATGATATACAATCCAATATATGATAACACATTGACATGATCACAAACTTTACTTATTAAGGTAATATTATTTTGACAGTTATATTCCAAATCAGGTAGGTAGCTTTTCTTCAATAAATCAGCATTGTCACTTAATAATAAACTTGATTTGTCCTAAGTTGCAAGCATTGTAATATAATAGTTTTTTGTAATGCAAATTATAAACTATTATGCAACATTTCTTCATGATTCTAGGATCAAATTTACTTATAACATTATGATCTATAGATTAAAAAAATTATAGACTACAAGAATGTAGTGATTTAGTAAAGTAGATAAGTTGTTAACCTCTTAAGTAGTAGATTGAATATTCAAATATTATTAACAATAAAAATTTAAATAATCATCTATATAATTCTTATATTATAGCAATTGGTTTTTTTTTTGCTTTTACTAAGGCTGTGATTATCAGTAACTATTGTCTTTATTATGATTATATAACTTGTATAAGATGAGTGTATAATTAGTTATATGTACAACTTTTAGTTATCTATTTAAGTAGTCTACTCACATAGCAGGTTCTATACTAACTGCTATATCTGTAATCTACTAGAAGATTACTTATTTAAATACTCTAATCCTTATACTTATACCAACAAATAGTGCACAAGTTTCTATATATCTAAGTATCATCTAACCTAAGTTTGACCTTCCTTTCTGTATATCTGTTAAGCCATTATATATTTTAGAGTATATTATTTGACTGTAAGGCTTCAAAAGGCCTTCTGCTAATTAATTAGTTATATTTAATCCTTGTTAACAAGGCTCACTTTTGCAAAGTTTATTCAGATTCTAGCACCAACTTTATAGCCTATTTTTAGTACTTATAGTATACTTTTGCTTCTGATTTTAGACTTTCAATCCATATAGCTCAGAAGGACTATAACCTGTTTCTGGTATCCCAGAGTCTGCTCTCAAGATCTTTTTCTTCTAATTTAAGACTTCTGGTAGTTTGATTGATAGTACCTCTTATCTGAAGTTCTTGTCTGCTTAATTTCTTTTATATTGGTATCTGTTTTCTAAGTCTAGCTTTTACAGTAATTCTGTTAAAGATCCATGCTACCTCTTTACTTAGGTTTTTCCAAGTAGGCTTTAGCTTTTTAATTTTATAGATTTATATAGCTACAAGAACTTATCTTGAATTTGCATTATCTGGTACTATTGCATTTTTTTGTGTAACTTTAATATTGCACAGATGTCCTATAACCTGCCAGGCATGTTGGTGTGACTATAGTTACAGGATCTTATTTCAACTGATCGATAGAATGTTATTATTATAATATTGTTTATATATTACATAGGTGATTATCCAAATTTTTCATTATCAGTAGGCTTTAAACTTATAATCTACTACTTAGAGAGTTGACAACTTATTTACTTCACTAAGTTGCTACACCTCTTATAGCAACTGTTTTTAATAATTGGGTTAAAGTATTTGTAATAATATTTGAACCAGTATGACTAACAGATTATAAAGCATCTGTATAACTAATTATATGAAAAAATGCAAACTAGTATCAGATAATGCAAACTTTAGATAAGTTCTTGTAAATTCATTAAAATTAGAAAATAAAAAGTTTATTTAAAAAGATCAGAATAGAGAAGTAGCATAGATCTTTAATGATACTATTATAAAGGCTAGACTACTAGAAATAAATACTAATTACAAAGTACTTAAATAAGTAAAAACTTTTAAATAAAGGGCATCAATACTAGACTACTGAAATAAACTAAAGAAAAAAGATATCAGACTGATTTGATATATTAATAAACTAGTTATAGTTTTATATAACCTATCTGGATCAAAAGTTTGAATAATGTGCAAAAGTATACTAAAGTACTAAGAATATACTATAAAATAAATAACAAAGTTCAAGTAAACTCTATAAGAACATAGTAATTAAATAATTAGCCCTAATCACAAGTATTAGTTCTGTTATAGCAATATTAGATTAGCTATAAAAATGAGTATAGAAGGTTCTGAAAAGTTTACTTTAAAGATAAAGTAGTCTTAAGACTAAGATAATAACCTGAACATGATTTAGTAATATTAATATAGATTATAGGTTTAAAATAAAATACTCAAGCAAAAATGTTAAATATAACAATTGGTAAAGAAATTTTGGGTAGACTCTTTAAATAGGTAATATAAAAAAGTTATATGTATAGCCAAATATACATTCTTCTTGTAATAGTTCATAGAATTATATTATCAAAAAAGTTATTAATAAAAGTTATAAAACCAAAGAGGTTATTTTAAAAAAAAGCTTAAATTGCTAACTAAAAAAAAATTGATCATAATATTTTAAAAATTATCTATATATTTAATATTAAAATTTGTATTTATAGTTAAAATTTTATTTTAAGAACTTTTAGTTAAAGATTAAAAGTTAGATATTATAGTAAATTTTTGTGTTATTTCTGTTTTTTATAATTTCTTATATTTTTCATATTTAATTTGTTACACAAATTTTGTAATTTTATTAAATTTAAATAAAATTAAAAGCAATATTCAATCTAAGATTTTCTTAACCTATAGATCATATGTTTGATTTATTATATAGTTTCAAGTATTGTCTAATTTCTGGTATTATCTACTATATATAATAAATAGCATTACATAATTTTAGCAATAATAATAAGAAGATTATTTTACATAATATTATTTATTATATAATTTAAGATATTCTAAATAGTTTAAGTAGCATTACTAAATTTTATTCTGATTGATTAGTATTAATATTTTTTGTTTTGATGAAATCTATTAATGCTAATTATATAAATAATGTAATTACATTAAATTAAATTAATAAATTAGAAGAAAAGTTAATATTTTATATAAAAATTTTATTAAAAATAAAAAAAAAAAAATAAGTCTAAGTGTTAACTATAAAAGATTAAATAATATACAAATAAATATATATATAAATTTAAATAAAAGATTGTTTAATGCTTTTAATTAACTCTTATCAACAAAATTAGAGCTTTTAATAATCTGATATATTATATTTATTTTATTAAAAAAATATTATTATTATAAATAGTTGCCTAGTAATTGCAAATTTAAAAAATAGAAAAGAAATTTAATTTAACAAATAATAGCTTAAAAGAAATAATTATATAGTTAAGCCTTAGTTATACATATTACTCTTTTTATTTAAAAAGTTTTTAAATATATTTTTTAGATAAAGATATAACTAAAATAATATTTAATAAATATAATATATTTATTTTATTAAATAGTAAAGATATAACTTAAATTAAAATATAATTTAATAAAATATAACTAATATTTAACTGTATTTTATTAAAAAATATTAAAAGTATTATAAAATTAAAAGTTAAATAGAAGTGTGATGACTTAGTAAAGTAAATAAGTTGTTAACCTCCTAAGTAGTAAGTTGAATATTCAAATCTTATTGATGTTAAAATTTAGATAATCACCTATATAATTCTTATATCATAATAACTGTTTCTAATACTTAGATTAAAATACCTGTAATGATAGTTACATTAGTATAACTAACAGGTTATGAAATATCTGTATAACTAGTTACATAAAGAAATACAAACTGGCATCAAATGATACAAACTCTAAATAAATCCTTGTAACTATATAAATTTATTGAAATTAGAAAACAAAATATTTATTTAAGAAGACCTAAGTAGAGAGGTAGTATAAATCTTTAATAATACTACTGTAAAAATTAGATTACTAAAATAAATAATAATGTTGAAGTATCCAGATAAGCAAAAACCTCTATATAGAAGATATTATTAACCAGAGTACTAAAATGAATTAAAGAAAAAGAATATTAAGTTAACCTAATATATTGATAAACTAATTATAGTTCTATAAGGACCATCTAAATTAGAAGTTTAAAAAACAGACAGAGATATACTAAAGTACTAGAAATATGCTGTAAAGTAGATGCTAGAGTTCAAATAAACTTTACAAGAAAATAGTGATTAAATGAAATAACTCTAACTGCAAGTGTTGATTCTGCTATAGTAATATTAAATCAACTGTAAAAATAAATACAAAAGGCTTTAAGAGGTTTATATTAAGAATAAAATAGTTCTAAATTTGAGATGATGACTTGAGCATAACTTAGTAATATTAATACAAATTACAGATTCAGAGAATTTAAAATAGAATACTCAAGCAAAAGTATTAGGTATGATAACTGGTGAGGAACCTTTAGATAAACTTCTTAAATAGGTAATATAGAAAATTATACATGTAATCAATTATATACTCTTTCTGTAGTAGTTTATAAAATTATATTACTAAAAAAGTTATTAATAAAGATCAAAAGACCAAAAAGGTTACCTCAATACCAAAAAAATAAATAAATAAATAAAACAATATAGTAGATAGATAGATAAAAAAAATACTAAGCTAGATAAATTACATAAAATAGTAAAAAAACCTTTAAGAAACTAGTGTTATACTTTGTTAAAAAAAAGAAATTATAAAAGACCTTGCAAGAAAATTTATTAAAGACATTCTAAATCTTAAAACTGAAACAAAGTAGGTTTTTTATTAGTAATAAAAGATAGAACCAGACAACAAGATAGAAATATTTAACTAATCTAATTTATAAAAAAAGATCAAAAATCAAAATGAAAGTAAATATACAAATTAGAAAAAGAATACTCAAATAAAAATATTAATTAAATGTCTTAATAATAAACTATATTATTATTAAAATTTTTAGTACAATAAAAATTTGATTTATATAAAAACCTGTACTATATACTTTGCAATAATAAAAAAAAACATCAAGATCATTTAGCATTATACAACATTATAAAAATAGCTAAAATCTATTGATTAACCTTATATAGAAAAACTTTTAAATAAAATCCAAGTAGTTGTAAGCAAACTGCAACTTAAAAAGTCCTAATTAAGCAAAAAAAAACAAGTTTAAAAATAGTTAAAGATTTAGTTTTAAAAAAAATATTAAATAGCAATTACTATGTCCCGTAGGGTCATTTTCAAGGCAAAGACCCCATATATATTGACTAAAAAATATCTTGCATTTATAAAATAAAGAACTCGCATTTATTTTATAAGTCCTGATAAGGGACTAAGCTAATTTGTTGCATTTAGAGAGAGCTGGCATTTATAGAACATGCATTTAGAGGAAGTTGACTATGTCATATGCATTACAATTTTATAAAGTGCGACCAAAGATTGAATAGCACAACTAATAGCTATGGTGTATGATCAACAATTAAAGTTTGAACGACTTAGATTCAAAGTCAAACCTATATAACAATTGATCCATTCCAAAAAATTATTGTGTCTTCTTTAAATACACCTCTCTAAATGCACTTTTGAGTTCTGGTACGAATATATACTCAACTCTCATAAATCACTTTGTCTTATATAAATGCTTTTAATATATGATTGATTGCATCTTTTTTATTCATTTTGTTTACTCTTAAAATTTTATTGATAATAAATTTTCAAAGACGAGATAGTTGTATCAATCGATGCCTAGTCAGGAAGTTTCAAAAAAAACTAAGGGATGGTTTATAAATATGGTACCAAGGATATAATCTGTTTTTATAGTATGAATAGAGATAATTTTACATTCTAAAAGTTATCTATATCATTTTTACCTCGGCCGCGACCTCTGCGACCTCCTCGACTTCCACGAATTTCACGACTTCCACCATGCATATTTGATCTTGAATCTGGTTTTGATGGGGTGTCCCTTTGTCGACTATTATTAGTAATGTAAGAAGTTTTCTTTATATTCTAATTGAAAAAATATAGATTTTTGAATTGTTTAAATAACCAGATATAGTAAAATATAACTTAAAAAAACAGCAATACATTTCCTTTAGATTACCTGAATTGTGTATTGATATGCATCATAAATATGTGCGATTAATAATGATTTTGGAAATTGATCACGAATAACGTCATCAGTCATCAAAACTGGCCAACAATCAATGAGAGTATCTTTGGCCAAATAATTGGCAAGCATCTCATTAGGGTTATACATTTCTGATGTCAAATAGCGGAACATGAACCTTTTTAATACTAAAGCAAAAACTCCGTATGGAATTTTATGTTCGTTGATGTCTCCACCACCTGTACTATGTGATTGTTCAAAGTTGATGCCTGCGTTAATTTCATCTTTTAAATGTTCTGAGAGCTGAACTTTATATTTGTCGGATAAATATTCAATTTCAACATCCGCTATTTTTTCTTCTACTAATTCGTATAATGCAACTACATGTTTTAATCTTAATCCATTAACTATTTTCTGAAATTGTTGGTTTTCGGTCAGTGTCGATAATCGCATCCATTTATTGAGATAATTGATAATTTCTATTTCACCATCTCCACCAGAAGTTCGTTTCAAAAAACAAAGCAGAATCTCAAGTTCTGACAAAAGTTCTGTTGGATTATCGAAAATTGGCATCATATCAAGGTTTAAACTACTAAAATTAAATTTTGATGAGGTTTTAGATGTGACTGATGAGAAAAATCCAAGCTTCTCAGCCGGAATTTGTTCTTGAGTTATTAGTTCTCGGATTTCGCTCAAGATTGTTCGAGAAGTTGAAAATAATTCTAGGTGATATGGAAACACATATAACCAACCTGAACCTTTTTCTTTTTTATTAAGATAAACTTTGTTAAAAAGCAGGGAATATGCTAATTCTGCTTCAATTTTATGTAATTCATATTGGATTTCTTGTCCATGGCCCAGATCCAGATTGCGTTGACTATAAGAAAGTAGTTTAGGGTTCCATGTATAATTTATAATGTTTTTGGCACGTGCCTCGAAAAGTGCTAACATTTGTATGTAATACTGATTTTTCGGCGTATTACGCTTGGTGGTAACCAGTTGTCCTTCTAAAAATCTTAATGAAGAACAACCAGGTTTAAGAGCTAACACATGTTGCAAAAATTCATTTTGTAAATTGGCCAAAAGTTCTATCGTTCCACATAAATATAGAGATTCATCCCTTTTTTCGAATAACGCATAAATTAAAGAAAGGTTGCCTGTCATTTTAGGCATTGGTTTTTTAAACTCATGACATTCAAACTGAACAACATGTTCCCTAACAGAATTCCACGCTTCAGCAAAATTATCAAATGCTTCAAAAAGATTTTCCGAAGATTGATTTGCATTTTTTTCAAGAAAATGATCAAATGTGAGATTGCGCGCATCACTCCTTTTCAATCGGTAGCATAGCATTGATGAAAGGATTCGAATGAACCTTAAAATTGGTATTAGATGTTTCACCAACGTCAATCGTTCATTATACTCAAAGAATAATGATAGAAATGGAAATTCGGTGACAAAGTTTGGGTGACCTACACAATATGCCTGTAAATTTTCGAAACTTGTTTTGCCAATTCGTCGCCAAATTCGTGGACGAAAATCAAGTTGATATTTTTCATCAACATCTAATGTTTCGTTAATTTCACTTTCAAATGTGCGCTGAGCATCTTTAATCAATTTCTGAAAGTCAGTCGCGGTACGGCAGGCATTAGCAGTTTTAGGATTTATATAACATTGAGCAAATTCATTTTCCCAGGCTCTCCGTTTCTCAACTGTATCTATTCTAATCATTTCTTCGTTTGGATTCTCGGATATCGAATGTAAAATTGAATGTAATACAAATGCTAATATTTCATCATCACAATTAAACAAACATGTCAATATTTGCCAATCATTCTCTATATGACTTTGACAATAAACCAAAGGTTCTTGAATTACTCCATTATTTTGTTGTAGATTGTTGAAAAAGTCTTGGTGATCTTTATCCGAAGCGGCGCCAATAAGAACATGAACGAAAAGATGCAATATACGATAAGAAATCGGCGTCAAATCACGAAGACGATATTTTAAGTACTTTCTACTTTCAATTGATTCATAAACATAGCCAGGTTGAGTTATCATCTCATCGCTTCCATTAGTTACTTGAGGATCGAGCCGTTTATTACCCGGATTGATACTATAATCTAGTCCACCAATACGATTGCCACATTGTGGACAAATGCTTTCTTGCCTTGTGCCACCACATTCACCAACGATATATTTGTAACCACACTGACATTCATAACTAAAAAATAAAATAAAGTTTAATTAGAATAATATAATAAAAAGTCTCTTGCTTCTAGTGCATACCGTGTAAAGTTTCCGATAGCATCCCCGATTTCAAGAAGGAAATCTGTATCAACATGAGATGTCAATATATATGTATCTTTACAGGCACTCAAAGTTTGTAGATATGCAGCCAATGGAGAACTTTCTGCAGAAATGCAAGAATGAAGTGCAATAGTATGGACGATAACAGATTTAATTAATAGTTCTTTCTGACTTGTTTCCAGAGAGATACTATAAAGTTGGTGTGTATTCTCAATAAAAGCTAACAATGTATCTTTATAAAATTTGTCAAACTGCTTATTTGGCAGTTGATCACGTAACCATTGGATTGTACGTTCGTCATTCGTCTTTGGATTTCGTATAGCACGTATATCATAGAGACGAGTTATCAAAACTCCTATTATAGACATTTTTGTATTTATTGTTAAGTTATTTGAAGCTTCATTTAAAAATTGTTCGAATTGCAGATGTTGACCACGTTTATACAATGGAATAAACGCGTTTTCTACTTCTAAATATTGGTTATAACAACGATAAGTTACAAAGTTAATTCTGCTACTGTTTTCATCCCAATCAAAATCTGCTAGCCACTGGAACGTCCTGCGTTGTATTTCACAGAAACATTTAATTCCGTGCAGCGAGAGTCCTTTAACATATAAATCACGGAGAAAATATAATTTGAGTGAGCGAATCAATGAAGATTGACGATCCATATTTTGATTAATGTTTTCAATTACTTCTTCAATATTTTTTATTTTGTTGCTAAATATCATACATCCTGTTTCTATTTCTTGGACTGATTCTAATGAATTCCAAAGACAATTCACAAATTCTTTGAGCAAAGCGACAGCCAAAACTAATGATAAAAGTTCAAAATTTGGACTACATAAAACGTTAATCGCATCTCTATAACTATTCATCAAATCTTCAATGTTCCACTTGGCAAAAAAATCATTCTGTATTACATCACAGCATAAGGCCATGATAGGTGAATCTATCCCACATTTTCCAAGAGATGTATTTATGGTGCTTAAACGCATAGAACGATTTAAATTTGCTTTTGCATTTTGAATTATCTGCATAAAAATTCCTGGTTGAAATTGCTCTTCTGAAAGCAAAACTCGAGATAAAACAGAACCAAAAAGTGCATGTGGTTCTTGGCTAAAAATTATTTCATAAAGATGAATACGTATTGGTGATTCGAATGGAATAATGTCAAAACATCGTCTAAAAAACGAACAGTATGATGTTACGGTTCGTTCTGTATCCGGTGCATTATTAAAAAGTTCTAAAATACGATCAACGAATTCTTGAGTGAGAATATTTTCCAAATCATCTAAGTTGAATTCTTGTTGCGTATTATTAACATCTGAATCAAGCACCTCATAAAAGTTATCAGGCACATCATAAAAGTCATCATCAACTACATCTGGATCAGGTTCTTGTTTATTTTGGTGTTGAATACTAACGCTAAGGGCATTGATAATATCCGAAATGTTTATTGATTGTGTCAAATCATTGAAAATGCGTAAAAATTGTAGAGTTTTTGATTCTGAAGATATCTCAATATTTGCACATAGTGATAAAATATTAGTAACTTGCCGTTGCCATTCTTGTAAATTATTACTTGTTAAATTATCGTCCTTTAGTTTTATAAGATTTTTAAGCATCGTTTTATATACATTATCTATTAAATGATTTCCAAAGCGATCATTTTCATAGTTATGAATATTATTTTCTGGTGGATTTAATATAAGCTCTATAACCGAAGGACACATATGGGCTAATTGTAATTCTGAAATAAGAGTTTCAGTATTATTCCACCAAAATACGTGCAGTCTAATTGGATCATTGAGTACTTCATCGTCGCATGAACGACGGAAAAGAAATTGCATCAATTCTACATCAGATTTGTTCTGATATCCAGAATTTGTAGATGAAGTCGTTACAAAATCTTCAAAGTACAAATTTCCAGCGAGCTGTAGAATTTCTGGTGTCAATGCTGGGATCGTTGTTAGAATATTTTCGGAAAATTTTCTAAGAAATATCTCCATTATTTCTGGTTTTAAATTATCATTCTCGTCCCAATTTTCAGGTTGTTCATACAAGAGATCTAGTTCTTCATAATAAAGCTTTTTATGCTGATCAATTTGTTCCATGAAATAATACGAGAAAGGAAATTTAAGATTCAAGTAATTTTCTGAGATGTTATATAAGTTTGGACGAGGGTCCATAATCATATCATCAATGTTTATAATTTTTTTGTCCATAAAAATTTGTTCCCAAAAATTGAATAAATCATTTCCACCTAACTTATCCGTATCATTATCCCATGAGAAAAGAGGAACTAGCGCATGAAATTTATCTAAAATATAAAGTAATTTAGCGATAGGTTTTCGGATCAAAAATTTTATATGCGTTTCTAGAGCCACAGAAAATGAAGAATGTAAATATAATGATTTTTGATTTAGTGCGATATCTAATTGCCATTTATTTGAAGAATTAGCCTTTAACCACTCTTCAGTTCGACTTTTTAAGCATTTAATGAGTCTTGAGCTTTTGGGAATATTTTCTACCAATTTCCTAAAATAAAAATTTCCGCATGAGTACAACTAATCAAAGTTCATAAAAATATGTGTATCTACTTACTTTAAGTGCTCTATTGATTTTTGTGAGGATGGATGTTTAACGCAAAACAGACACCATAGTAATTCTTTGTTTAAAATTTGTTCAAACGAAAATTCACCATTAAGTATATCATTAATTGTTAAATTAAGAAACAATGGGAGTGATCTTTCTGAAGAAACCAAATTTTCAATAGTAATTTGATTCCAGCCACACATAAAGTTAAATAAATCAGCGCTATCTTTATCAAATTTTCGGTTAAAATGAATAATTATACATGAACGTTTAACTGGTTCATTGATTATTAGTGATTTCTCCATGAATTCATTTCTGTACTGTTCAATTATAAACTTTGCTAGTCTGATGCACCCTGCCTTTACAGTTAAGGGATCACATTGTAAAATATATAATTCATTATCGGATTCATAAAACCGTTTAATCTGATTTTGTAGTTCAGCTTCAGACTTGAACGTAGAAAGTTTGTCTATTTGGCACTCTATAATACCTTGTAGACACGATTTAATATCAGTGTTTATATTAGAAAAAGTATTTATAATTACAAGATAATCATCTGGCTTATTATTTGAATTATTTAATGAAGCTTTGTAAAAATCTTGGATACTATTATGCCGTTTATCCTGAAAATAAAAGTCCTGCCAAAACTTCACTTCCTGTTCATCACTTAATTTTAGGTATGATTTATCGGCTCTTACAATACTATCTGAAGTGGCAATTGTAATCAAAGCTGCTTTACAAGCATGAATAATTGCGTCATCATCGAAATCAGGAGTTTTTCCATATTGGTCTATGACTAGACTCTGTAAAGTTTCTTCTGAAGAGAAACCAATAAACATATCTTTTTCATTAAATCGATTCATTGTATCATTATCATTCTCGACAATAGTCGAAATTTGATGTATCCATTCTTTTAGGAGTACAAAAAGCTCCGCTTCACGGACTGATAGAGATTCATTAAGAGTAAGTTTTTGTTTTTCGAAACGATTTAGTAGAGGTGGGTCGGCTAATGGTTGTTTCGCTTCATCCAATACCAACATACACCTAAAATTTGGATGTACTAGACGAATAAAAATTTGTTTCTTGTTAGTCATTTGATTATGCGAAAATTGAAAGAAAAATAATAAAAATACATTACCATATAACATAGGATTAGAATATGGACCGAGACTAATTCTGGTGAAGTTTCTTTTATCGCCTTCTTCACTCGAATTTCCTTCAGACAAGAAATTTTGATTGAATAAATCATATAGAGAGCCTACACAAATCTTTATTAGTTTTCTTAAAAAGAAAAATCCCACTATTATTAGTCATTATGAAGGATTTATACCATAAATAATTTCAAGGTCCGTTAATATTAAAGGTCTGCCCGTTTCTACACACATCTTTATCAGAATATTGTCAGTAAAGCACATTAGGATATTTCAAATAACAAGCTTTCATTTATTACCATTATGCGATTAAGAATAGCGTATGAATAATCTCCACCATCTATGTCATCAGGAAATTGCGACCCAATAATAACGACAGGCTCAATACTTTTCTGGCGAAGTCGATATGTTTGAAGGGTGACTATTGAATTACTATTTCCAATAAGCATAAGATTTCGAGCATTTTTTTCTTCAAGATTTGCGTCAATAAGCTCTTGTACAGGAATTGGAATATAATTGAATTTATGCTTATGAAACTGTTTCAGAACTGGTTTAAAATATGTGGTACATAATTCATCCATATTATCAACTCCTCCGAAATTTCGTGCAACTGCTAATTGGATATTTAGCTAAAGAGTAGCAAATTAGATTTATCTAATACAACACTGTCTTAAATAAAACGTGAATGATAAATTTACCTCTTGGTTGTTATTCATGCTTCTAATGCTCTTTACTAAAGAATAATAATCACGAAGACCTAAGAAATAAAATAATGTCAAATATTTGATCTAAAAGCCTTTTTTATTGACATAAAAAATTTTTACCGTGAAAATTTGTAAATTTTTGATTCTTTATGTACTCAAGATATGATTTTGCCAATCTTTTTAAGAAATCATCAATATTCCAGATTCCTTTAACTTTTTTTCCAAGTAAACGTTTAGCCGTATCAATTAGATCATTTTCCTCAAAAAGAGGGCGTTGAATTAATAATGCACGACTAGATTTACTATTGTCTAATCGCCAATTGCTGATTCCAATAACTGGAACTTCCGGTTCGCTACTTTTAGAACCGAGAGATGGCTCCAATAAAGCATGGAGTACTTTTAACGGATTATATGGACTGGTTTCCGCAAGTCCAACTGCAAAATGTGTAGCACAATATTTATTAAATAAATCAATTTTGATAATATATGGTAATTATTGACATACCCTCATCTAAAAGAACAACAGCAGTAACAGGATTTTCTTCGGAACTAGTATGCTGATAATTTTGAGCAGTTTGGAAAACTTTTGTAATCCCTTCAGAAGTTGATGAACTTGATCCTTGATAAGGTATCATATAAACTTGAGGCAAGGTTCGAAAGTAAGGATCATTTGAATCTGCACCTCGAAGATTCATGCTGATAATTCGTACAGCTAATGATTTTGAACTATAAAGGGATATTTTTTAAATTACATTTATTACACTTTTTTAGGAATCATAAAAAGATTTAAAATATTGTTACCTTCCTGGCGCGCCAATTATGAAAACTGGTATTCGCGTTTGTATACAAACGATCATTACCAGAATATTTTCTAAAAGTGCTTCATTTTTTGCAGTTCCTTCAGGACATTGCATACGATTAATGTAATTTTCTTGTTCATGTGAAATTATTCTTTCAAAAAAATCCTTGGGGGTGTGGTTTCGTTGTCTAGGTTCATCAGGTATTCTTTCATGCTTTCTTATGATATCAATCATTTCTTTTCGATATTCTTTGCGTTGAGATTGATCATGAAGTCTAAAAAGATAACATAAACTAAGTGCCAACACCAATGAACGTGTTTCAGGAGATATATTATCACAGTTATTATTAAATTTCTTTTTAAAGAACTTGAAAATTTTGATAGCACGTTTCACATCTCGCAAGCTAACACTAAATGGCTCCTCAATACTACGAATAAATGCCTGTGATGCGCATAATAACTCTGCAAAAAATGGGTGCTTTAACTGAGTTTTAACCATGATCTCGATATAATTTCGTTCATCTTCCGCTTTGAGATGACCATAGTCCCAAACATAATCCAATATTTGGTCAGGCATCGGATGTACTTGATAAACCAATGTACCCTTCTCGTACAGTCTCGCTGACAAACCCACGTTACTCTGTTCTTTAGGTCTTAGTCGATACGGATTACAAGCAGCAAAAATTCTAATGTTTGGGTGTATTTTCTTTCCATTAAGAATCCTGTGTGAAATTAAACTTCCAAGCATGCCAATATGATCACATGTATTTATTTCATCTAAGAAAACCCAGGTTTCACCCTCTTGTGCGAGTTTTGCAGCCTTCTCCATAAACTCTAGAATATCATTTTCATGAACCCCCGCATGTAGATTTAATGCTCGAAAATTGACTTCTATTACCATTGACAAAAAGCTAATCAAACTAGTCTGGATTTAGATTAGACGAAAAATAAATAAAAAAATTCAAAATCAATTTCACATATATAATTGCATAATAATAATAATAAAGACGGATTTGTATTAGTATATAGTTCGAACCTTCCCGCATCCAGCTTCACCACAACAGACTACTGGAATGTTTGCACGTGATCTCAATAAGATCATTGCCATCTTTAGAAGATTTTCTATTGTTAACGCGTATTCAGGCAAATTTTTTAACTTGTGCATTTTTCTTCTTGCAAGTCGTTCCAATTGTTCCAACAACATATCTGGCTTCATGTTATAGTAGTCTGGTAAGTCAGCATTTTGACTTTTTAATAGATTTTTAACATTAGTTGGTACTTTATTTCTTTCTCTATAGAGAGCACATATAGAATCAGGCATTTGCGATAAAAACACCACGACAAGATGATTTGAGTCGTCCCATTGAACTATGTTACCAAGTCGTGCAGTATCAATATCTTGATTATTTTTTTTCTGAACGTTTTCCTTTTGCATATCCTTAGCCTTTATTGCTCGTGTAGCAAACTCTTTAGAGCAAGAAACCAAGATTTCAAAAAGTGATGAACGAATGTTTGTTTCTTTAGTCATTACATGTAATTGTTCTACTTGAAAGAAAGAACTCGCAGAAAGCCTAGCCAGTTGGTCCGCTAATACATTAACAAAAATTTCTAAAAATCGATAAGAAAAAACATTATCTAACTGATCATTGAAAAAGTAATATTCCAATAATTCTCGACAACGTTTAGCTGGTAAAGGTTCTTTAACTGCCTCGCTCCCTATAAAACGAATATTTGTGCCATCAAGAACACCACGAAAGTGTGTATCCATATAATGAGAAACTATTTGGATAGGACTGTTCACATGATGAGACACTAAAAAATTTTCCAAGTTCCATTCTAGGTGCTGTCTGCGTATATATGTAGCTAAAGAAAGTGAGTCGAATAAATATTGCTCAATCGTTGATGCGATTTCGATAAATATTGAAGTTTGAGACAAATGCACTACATCCAATTCATTAGAAACTACTCCAAATGTCAATAATTCAAACAAAAAGAAATTAATCTCATGGGAATAAGTTATGAGAGTAATATCAAGATGTAAACTTTCAAAAGCTCTCAATTTACAATTAGCCAATTGCCGAACTAACGTTCCAAAATTAACATTGTCACTAATTAATAAAGTACGCGGTGCTTTTCCAAGCCTAAAGCTAAAGTCTTTAATCCATTCCGTTTTGCCTTGTCCGGACATATCTGATGTCACGCATGTAGCATTATCACAAATTTCAGAGTATAAAAGTCTCATTGACTCAGTATCAAGACCATTTGTTGTTTGAATGTTTTCAGAAAATTGCTCTAATATATGATGGTTAATACCCTTTTCTCTAGTGCATACTAAAGCTAGAAAATAGTTTGTTTCCTTTTCTTGGAAAGCTCGGATTGTTTTAACGAGATTATATTGCAAATCGAAATCCAAGAATTCAACATTTGCAATACAAAATAAATAATCCTCATACCCATTTTTTGCAGCAATAAACGAACGTTTTATGAACAGTGAAATTTCTTCAGCAGTAGTTGTACTTCGACAAATTAATACTTGCCATGGTTCAGGAAAGGATCGATGATTGGTAAAAAGTGATAAAATGACGTTTGGCACTAATGAACGTGAATGACAATCTGCAAGGAATATTTTTCCTTTAAAAACTGTATCAGCAATGATCGGTTCTACATCATCAGGAATAGGTCGACTTTGTCGTGGAATATCAATGAAAATGTCATGAAGCGCAGCACCAATTTTACTAAGAGTCGGTAAAAAATCAGCTTCACTTTGAATATCGAGCCATTCATCAGTAAAATTATGTAATTGTGGTAATTGTGCTTCGTCATTAACGAATCGAATAAGATTTTGACAAATTTCTTGATTTGACATATGAAGGTTATCGTTTTCATTATGCACATTTCTAAAGTAATCATAAAAGGCCAAAATATGACGTGCAGAGAAGAACGTTAAATAATAGTGTTCATTTTGTGCTTGGTCAACTATTTTTTCCCAATTTTTCATATCATCATTTAATTTATCTACCAAATATTGCAGGCCTGTAGTGCCATGAGTTTCCATGTGCATCCTTTGATAAAGAAAATGACCATATTGAATTAATCTTGAAGCCACAATGGTAATTTGTTGTGCTAAATCGACTTGCATGACAAATTGATTCATTAGAATGCTAATATCTTCGTTACCATCATCAATTGAATAATCAGTAGAAGCTCTAGATTTTCCAATCAAGAGTGCGCGACCGTAAAGATCGCGCAATTCCGCTATGTTATAAGATGCTGTAACACGAGGTGCATCGTTATGTTGATTGTGTTTTGTGTCATATTTCAACGTAAGCTTGCATGAATTTGATTTTTCATTATGTTCGAATACATAGAGGCCGATTGTTGCAGCATTTTTAATTCGTTCCTTGGTGACTTCACCTCGTTTTGCTATATTACGATGCATATTCTGTAAAGCCAAATTATGAGATCCACAAGAGCTTATTTTTTCAGCGAGCGAAGGATGTTTTCGTGATATTTCAGATAAGCATTTCAAAAATGAAGTGGTAGATAATCGTGCAGAATCATTATTTAAGGGGTTCAACGCTTTGTTGACTTCAATTAAAGCGGCCACGGTGTTTTCTTGAAGTAATTTTGTATCTGATTGATCATCAACAGCTGTGGTATTTATAAGTAAACAGAAAGCATTTTGTAATAAATGAATAGTGTTTCTTATGATGATGTAAAAATCCTCCAAAATCCCGACTAGAGATGTGCTTCTCGCGCGAAAAAAACCTAGCATATATTTCTCATATCACATGACCTCGCGCGATGTGCGATGAACTCATACAGGGCGAACTTTTTAGTTCAGCAGATTGTAGGTTTTAGCAATATCTTTATTTTTTATCAAAAAAACATTTGCGTCTTGTAAATCATTGACAACTAAGATATTTTTATTAAAAATCTATTTCGCGCGAGTTTGTACGTGGGTGCATCTCTAATCCTGACTCTTTAAAATCTGACACGTATAAAACCCCGACAAATTACTATGATTATTATCACAATATCAATAATTAGTTTATTAGTAATTGTCACAATAATTATTTGTCGGAATTTTGAGTCATTTGAAAAGTTAGGATACTGAATTTCAATATTCAGTGAGTAATAAGTCGGAATTTTGAAGGTTTCTATATATACGATAAGCTGAATCAAATATTACCGTTGATAAGATTTGTTAAGTCTCTCCCAATTAAATTTTCGAGCAAATAAGTAATGAATTCATTAGCCGAGGAGAGTTCTTTAACTACGATCCAACTGTATCCATCAAGTTCATTCGAATGTTTATTAAGCTCTTGAAAAATACCGGGTAACTCATTTAATCTCATATCATCATCTTCTAAATGTTGAAGCATTTTGGCCACCCAACTTTTATTTACATCTCTTACTTTAAATTGGGTAAAAACTCGTAAAAGACATTTGAGTTGTGTGATGTGATGTGGAATAAGGACCAAACATTCTACAGAAGCGATTAGACCATTCTGCACTTGATTTCTTCGTCGATACAAAGAATTATCACCAGTCATTCTTTCAAGTTCATGTTGAACTTGATCTTTAGTAATACCTTTCCAAAAGGCTTTAGCCTCAGAATAATTAATATTTTGCCAATTTTTATAACTGTTGCAAGTCTTTTGGTATTGTTCAATTACGCTTCTCTTAAACATCTCTGCTACATGCAACACACTCGTTTGTATTTCATCCTTCGTATTATTTTCAGCCATGTTTGCAAAAGTTAAAAACTTTTCATATTGATATACCTTTTGACTGATATCAATAATCCCAGTATGTGGAAACCAGTAACCTGTAGAATCAAAATCAGCAAGTGTTACATCTTTTAAAGTTTCCATCTTTTGTGTAAGATCATCCACATAATCCTGACAATCTTTAGTCTTGTAACACCATTTATGGTAGAAAGAAAATAGTTGTTTAGTAGTGTCTGAATGTTCATGCGACTTTTCCCTAAGAAAATCTAGTATTTCACCAGTAATTATTTGTTCCTCATTTTCAAAGCCGATACCAGAATTAAAATAACGAATCAATTCATCATTTTTTAATTCAGTTAACGATTCAAGTAATCCCATTTGAATTGACTTATTGTTAATCATATTAACAAGTTTAATAATTTGAGAACGAACGTATTTCATTTGTGGATGAGCATGAAGCTCATTAACCTCTCCAGTAGCATTTAATAAAAAGGACCAGAATTTCGAATGCTTGAGCAATAATATTTGTTTTTCATCATTGCTAGCATTAAATTCACCGGATGTCGCAATTTTATTCCGAATTATATCTAATATATGACAGACAGTATTTTCACATAATCTAAGAAGGTTTAATAAAACATGTAAAATAAAATTTGAATAATAATTCATCAAATAAATATACTAATTTTCACTGAAACCTAAAATAATAACTTACTTATTTTGGATAACCAAGGATTGGAGTGAAGAATCATCACATATATGGACAATATTTGTTATCAGAATATCATCAGTTGAGTTAATAAGAGGATCAAATTTGTCGTTAAAGATTCTGGCAAAGTCTTTGCCAATGTTAGGCACTTTAGCCTCAAGTCTTCCCACAAATGTAGTTGATTGAAGCAATAATTGGATTGGTATATTAGCGATTCTCTTTTCAATGATCTCTATTAATTGTTTATAGATATCTGGACGTCTTTTAAAAATGAATGAAATTTCCGAAAGTTGCCTATACATTAAGCTTACAATATTTTTTCCTTTTTGGGAAGTAGAAGTTATGTTTGAGTACCATACTTCACAAATAGAAGGAATTTTTTTGTGTAATTGTTTATTATCTTTCGATTCCCAAGAGATTCTTAACCATTCTGGAAATTTATGTAATAAATCGATATTTTTCGATTTAGAAAGTAATTCTAATACTTGAACGACCTCAGATTCAGTAGTAAATAATCGAGAAAACAGCAGAAAAAATGATTTTAAGTATGCGGAATTCCATGTAAAATCATTATTTACAATAATATTTGTAAATCTGTTGCGAAAGGCTGTTAAACAACGATCGCGAATATCTCCAGAGAAAGACTTGAAATGTTGTTCCAACTCACATGGATTGTCGGATTCAATGTCTTTACTAATAAGATCACATAAAAGGCTACTGATATCATTATCAATATTTTTTTTCTCAATAATTTCGTGAACTAGGAAATCACATGATTCTATCCCAAAATAAGAAATCGTGATAATAGTCTAATAAAAGCAAAATCAATTGGTATTAATGTTAAATACAGTGTATCGGTAACAGGAATGACTATATATATCGGCATGTATTGTAAAGTGAAAACCTGTAACCAGCGATTATTTTTCACTGTGCGGACTGTGTGCAGCACAAAGAATCAAAATTTTGTGCACACCTTTTGAACAGATGTGCCGCATAGAAAAAAATTAACTTTTTGTAAATAGTGCGCACAGTTGCAAACAGTTGCTTGTAGGTTTTCATTATTTGCAACGCAGATAAATTTCCAAATTGTGCAGCATCTGCACAGTAAATTTTAACCGAAAACTTAACACTGCATGTAACTATACTTAAGGATTACTATGATCAATTATAGATTTTCACTTTGTAAGACTCATATAATTTTAAGAATAAAATTGTTTTTACCTTTATGACCTTTTGATAAAGTAATCGATCCTTAATTTTATCAATCTCGTCAAGATGCGGTTTTACATTCATTTTAAGTAAATTGTGAAAAGTTTGCACCTCATTCTTATTCGTATATTTATGTTTTTCGATTTGAGATAAGAATAAGTAGGTAGGATCAAGAATAGGCGCAACAGAAAACATTGCCATCCAATCAAATGAATTGTGTCTTAATGAATTATGCTTGACTAAGGCTGAAGTTGCCAAAGTAAATGGTCTTTCAGCGTTTTTAGGCAAAGGATTTGAGATCTGAATTTCTTTTAATATTTGTAATAAATCTGCGGAAGGAAATTTTTCAGGTAATTTTACACGATTGCTTGTTTTTCTTTGAAATTCTTCAATATGATACGCCAACATAACACAGGTAAAAATCTTTTGGCTGTTTTTATGTGCTCTTGAAAAATAATTTAAAATTGAATCCATGCTGATCATTTGAACAGTCTGCTTACTATATTGCTTTAAAAGCCTTTGAAATTCCATTACTTTGTCTTTGAAATTTTCTAAAGTTACAGATACATATATCGCAAAAACAAACTTAAATTCATGATTAATATCTGGTTCATAAAGATTTCGAGAATAGTTTGTTTTCCATACATCATATTGGTTTTCTTTATATGATAATTCACGGTCATCCTTGTTTGAGTTTCCTTCCATTATAATAGTCTGATCGCCAAAGACCCAATTCGAAGCTGCGGACCAAAATCCTTGAGAGTTTTTAGGTCTATAAATTGCATATTTGTACCGAGGTGAGTCGCTTTCTTTCACATAAATTCTAATTCGATCTGAAACCCAATATGTAGAATTGGGCTCAATTTGGTGCAATTTTACAACTGGTCTTTTCCAACCTCCTAATTCTTTGATACTGCCAACGACTATAGGATGCATAGATCCATCAAGTTTTTCTGGCATATGAACATGAAAGGTGATATAAATTTCACTATTTATATTTGTTGCTAGTTCATCGCCATCACTAACAGCGTCGTGATATTCACTTCCGCTATCATCATCATTATTATCATGACTCATGTTAATAAGGTATTTTCACAAAGAAAGTTAATTTTATGTTGCGATTGAATTTCAATAGTTTCAAGAGTAGAAACGGAGTGACCAAAATTTTTGCCTTAATATTTGTAATCTTTGCCTGACGCGGGATGTTCATCTTAAAAGAATCCCGATGTGATTGCAATATCATTCACACGGCGCAATTAATATGATAAATTTTATTGATTCTAACTCTAAATTCGGTTTATCGATTACCTCCTATAATGACAATGCCTAATTCATCGAAGGCGTAAGGAGAGTATCAAGATATACATTGGACTAGACTATTATCGTTATGCCTTATATGTTAAGAACAATCTTTATTGACATTATGTTAACGTAAAACATCCAACTGTCTTGCGTATTCAGTTACCAGATCAAATCAGGTTGTTTAAGCCTTTTTTATGAGTATAAATGCTACTAAATTGGACAAGTAAAAAATCAATCTTGAGAATCACTTGTGCAATGAACTACATACTTACGTACATGTGTAGTACATTTCGTTGTTCTCCAATTATATGGGATCTCTGCTGGAAAAATCAAGTTAGGGAACATAGTAAATCATATGCCTTGTGACCTGATTTTCTGGCAAAGATCCCATATAGTCCCTTTTAGTGCTCCATATGTGAAAACAATATGCCGATAGAAAAATCAAACGGAAAAACTTCTTTCATATAACGACAAAAAATGGACATTTATATCGATATGCAATTAGCAAATTTGAGTACTTATTTGATGAAAAATTCACAAGCACAAAAACTTTATTTTTAACGCATTCCGATTCGTTAAAATTGGCATTGTTTCTAAGTTTGGATATGATGATACTGTATTTGTGTAATCACTTAAAATTAAACACTTTTTACGCTCTTTACTATCTCTTTGAAACGCTGACAATGAAATGTGGACGGTGTCAACTTATAAAACTTTCAAGAGAGTTTCCGGACAGTACAATTAGTCCAAAATGTGGGCATGTCATGTCTTGGTGTTTGGAAGTATGATGGGATTCAATGTTTTACCAGAATATTACCAATATATGCATCATATCACTTATAGGCAATCTTTTATTAGTGTCTTGTAGAATATCTAAAAGAAACCCAACATCAATGTCCTATATGCGAAATTCAATTGACTGAACAAGAAGTTAATAATTGTTGTCTATTCTGGGACAATTCAAACTTTAAAATTGATCTCGAAGGTCTCTCGAAAGCGCGTGCCGAACTTTCTGGCACAAATGATGCTGATTCTGATGATGTCTTTTACGTTGTCTTATTGAATGGAAAAAAGATCACAATAAAATTATCTGAAATCACGACTGTTAAAGCTTTAAAATATACAATAAGAGATGTTATTGACATAGATATTGTGAACCAAAAATTAATTCATGACGACGTGGAGCTCAATGTGAATAATTTTTTTACGACATGGTGAAACCTGAGTTGCGAAATAGTGAAATCCGCTTTTATATCATAATAAGACGTGGATTTCCGCAACTTAGGTTTCACCCCGTTCTATTATTTTTATCTATTTTTATGATAATTTTGAAACCGGCTTGGAAATGAAATCGGTTTCAAATTTCATGATTTTGTCCCTTTAATTATTATTATTATTATTATTATTTTATTCAGGATTTTCAAGATGACAAAACTTATAGCACACTCCAAAACTATGGAATTCATTCAAATAGTCATGTTCAACTTATCGTTGTTCTTTATTCTATCACACCGGATCAAGCTTTAAAAAATTTAGCTTTCGATTTATATTGGGGATTTCCCAGTTCAGGAGAAGACTATCTTGACGGTACCTGTTTAATATATGCTGGTGATAGTTTGTGGAAGAAATATGACTATCAATCTACGTATTATCCTAATACACCATATATTAGGCATTCTGGTGACATAATGGATCCCCTAAATGGTTGGTTCATATACTAAAATGCTTATTTGACTACATTCAGACATGAATTTATTTATTTAAATCTTCTACAGGTAAAGGACATCACAAAATAACGATAAAACTTGACGAACTTCCTAATTATGTCGGTCAACTTTACTTAATTTTAAGTTCATGGAGGTCTCCGACAATTGGTCATTTTCAGAATCCCAGTTTTAAATTGTATGACGAAGCAAACCCGGACATACAATTGTGTAATTATTCTATAAATCAAGCAGAAAAATCACAAGCCGTTATAATGTGTCTTATTAATCGTTCAAATAATGGTAAATATAAAGCTTTTTTTTTTTTTATTCTTATTATATTTTTTATTCTATCTTTATTTATTTTTTTGTGATTTAGGCATGTGGAAAGTCATTGAAGTAGGTGCAGAGTCTTGCGGAAATGCAAAAAACTACGACCCAATTGAAACAAATATAAGGCGATTACATTTCAATAAAACTATTACTTAAATCGCAATGACTTAAATAATTTAAGGCGGCAAAAATTTGTTATTTGAATAAAGTAATTTTCATTGAATACTGTACATATTCGAATTTCTGAAAATTATATACGTACATACAAATTTGTTATTATATATTTAAACCTTCATTGAAATTACTTTGTTTATGCATAGTTAAACTAGTAACCAATAAAATCAACCAATGGCATCCGATTTATATGAAAACAGGCATTACTAGCATTCGCATATTATTAAGATGATATAAAATTCAGAATAAAATTTAATTTTTTAATAAGTAGCTGCGCAACGTAGTTGCGCGAAACCAGGAATGGAAGATGGATTTTTAGATAGAGTTGCAGATGAAACTTTTTTCGTCATAAGTTCTTTGTTTACTCCTATCACTATATTTAATTTTAACAATTTTATTAATTTTAATAGCATTTTTAATTCTAACCAGTTTGCCCGATAATTAACCAATCAAATTACATAGTTTT
>CAJVQA010001621.1:0-24805 GCA_910591915.1 Cetraspora pellucida
GGTTTTGCCATAGCATTTATATAGAAAATTACTTTTTGTACATAGTAGCTTCATGTAGCTTCTAACTTTTAAACTACCAATAAAGATACGAGCAAGGCCTCACCTTAATACCAAAAAAAAAAAAAAAAAAAAAAAGGTAGCAATTTTTAAGATTGTATGTTCTACTAGCATTTATCATTTAGCTACTTTTTTTTGCATTAAAAATAAATGAATATCTTATATTCATTTATTTCAATACTAATTTCATAAAGATAGCAATTTTTAAGATAATATATTTCATTAATATTTATTATTCCAGCTATTTTTTTTTTGTATTATAAAATAAATGAATATCTTATGTTTATTCTTTTTAACTTCAATTTCATGAAGGTAGTGATTATATATTTTATTAACATTTACCATTTTGGCTATTTTTTTTTGTATTATAAAATAAATAAATAGTTTATATTCATTTTTTTCAACTTCAATTCTATTAAGGTAGCAATTTCCAAGATTATATGTTTTACTAACTCCAATTTTATAAAGATAGCAATTTCTATGATTATATATTTCACTAATATTTACCATTCCAGTTATTTTTTTTTCTATTGAAAATAAATAAATATTTTATATTTTCTGTTCAATTCCAATTTTATAATAATAGCAATTTCTTAGATTATATATTTTACTGTTATTTACTATTTTAGCTACTTTTTTTTTGTTTTAAAAATAAATGAATATCTTATATTTGTCCTTCTTAACTTTAATTCTATAAAGATAATAATTTTCAAGATTACATATTCTACTAGTATTTTCCATTTTAGTTATTTTTTTTTGTATTGAAAATAAATGAATATTTTATGTTTGACCTTTTCAACTTCAATTTCATTAAGATAGTAATTTCTAAGATTATATGGGGTTTGGGTCAATATCCCAAAGATCAAAATCCCAAAGGTACTAAATCTCAATACACTAAATCTTAAAAGAACAAAATTTCAAAAGTACAATATTCTAAAAATTAAATTCTAAAAAAAAAAATCTCAAAAAATTATAATCTAAAAAATTACAACCCAAAAGATTAAAATCCCAAAAAATCATAATTTTAAAAAACATAATCATTATGTTTTTTAAAATTATAATTTTTTGAGATCTTAATTTTTTGGATTGTAATTTTTTAGATTATAATTTTTTGGGATTTTTTTTTTTAGGATTTAATTTTTAAAATATTGTACTTTTGAAATTTTGTTCTTTTAAGATTTAGTGTATTGAGATTTAGTACCTTTGGGATTTTGATCTTTGGGATATTGACCCAAACCCCTTTTTATTAAGATATCATGTTTTCATATAAATATTTTTAAACTTAACATATTGAGTCAACATTCTACAGTTATTTCTATAAGCACTTATAAGTGATCTGTCTGCACTAGTTGTCTAATTTTCTAAGAAAGAAGGCAATCTAAAAGCACATCTGACTACTGTTCTACAATAGAATATTACCAATCTAATAACATCTTTTTGTAGAGAAGTGAAAGAAAACAAAAAAAAACTTATTATATAACAGAAAAAAAACATAGAGGTATAGAGGATAAAGATAAAAGATACAAAACAAGAAATAAAAGAGAAAAAAAAAAAATCAAAAAAAAAAGAAAAGATATGTATAACTTCACTATACAGCTATTAGATAGTCACAATTATAAGCCTATGTTGGGCCTTAAAAATTATAAACTATGCTAAATGGAATTAACTTTACTATTATTCTATTTATCTAAAATATTTAATAAAAGAAAAAATCATATTGGCAAAAACTTCAACTTGGATATAGAGAGTTGTATGAGCACTGGATAGTCTAAAAATAGTGTTTCACAGAAGTTCAGCAGTCCAAGCCATATGTATGAGTCATATTTATATTACTAATTGTTTTTATAATTCCATTTAGGAAATAAACACTAGTAACTGTTTTGATGTTTTATATATTGATCTGTTGAAAAGGATAAATTAAACCATCCACTTTTTACAAAATATTTCTCAAAAAAAAAAGGGTATAAAGTGAACTAAACTAAAGCTTTTGTGAGTACTTGACTCTTCTAGTGTTCCTTATAAGTTTTACAGTTATATAAAAATAATGTATTCAACTTTGTTATTTACTTTATAAAAAAAAAACTTTTAGTTTTTACCAACCATTCTTTTATAGTTTCAGAGTACTTTTAAACTGTCATCACAAAGTAATAACTTATTTTTCAACTCTATTTCAATGTCTACTATGCATGCCTAGTATTCCAGATAAGTTTTTATAAGATTTAATATATTAACTATTTCATTTTTTTGTAGTTTGGTTTTTTGAAAAGTTTGGTTTAGATGATTATCAGAAAGAGTTATATGTTAAGTATATTGATTATTCTAGCTGTTATTTTTTTTGCATTAAAAATAAATAAATGTTTTATATTTATTCTTTTTAACTTCAATTCTATAAAGATAACAATTTTTAAGATTACATATTTCACTAAAATTTACCATTTCAGCTGCTTTTTTTTTATATTAAAAATAATAAATATCTTATATTCATTTTTTCAACTTTAATTCTATTAAGATAGCAATTTCCAAATTATATATTCTACTAATATTTATTATTCTAGTTACTTTTTTTTTTGCATTAAAAATAAATAAATGTCTTATATTTTTTTTTTAACTCAAATTCTATGAAGGTAGCAATTCTCAAGATCATGTATTTTACTAATATTTATTATTCAGTTATTTTTTTTTTTGTATTAAAAATAAATAAATGTCTTATATTTGCTCTTTTTAACTCCAATTTCATAAAGATAGTAATTTCCAAAATCACATGTTTTACTAATATTTATCATTTCAGCTACTTTTTTTTTTATATTAAAATAAATAAGTATCTTATATTTTTCTTTTCAGTTCCAATTTCATGAAAGTAGTAATTCTCAAGATTATATATTCTACTGTTATTTATTATTCTGGCTACTTTTTTTTTGTATTAAAAATAAATAAATATCTTATATTTTTTTTTAATTCTAATTCCATGAAGGTACAATTTCCAAGATTATATGTTCTACTAGCATTTACCATTCTGGCTACTTTTTTTTGCATTAAAAATAAATTAAAGTCTTATATTTTTCTTTTCAATACTAATTTTATGAAGGTAATAATTTCCAAGATTATATATTTAACTAACATTTAACATTCTGGTTACTTTTTTTTTGTATTAAAAATAAATAAATGTTTATATTTGCCCTTCTTAACTTTAATTCTATTAAGGTAGTAATTTTTATGATAATATATTCTATTGGTATTTATTATTCTGGTTGCTTTTTTTTTATATTGAAAATAAATAAATGTCTTATATTCATTCTTTTTAACTTCAATTCCATTAAGGTAGCAATTTCCAAGATCACATGTTATACTAATATTTACTATTTTGGATTTTTTTTTTTGCATTATAAAATAAATAAATATCTTATGTTTATTCTTTTCAACTTCAATTTTATTAAAATAGCAATTTCCAAGATTATGTATTTTACTAATATTTATTATTTTAGTTATTTTTTTTTGCATTAAAAATAAATAAACATCTTATATTCACTCTTTTCAACTCTAATTTTATAAAGTAATAATTTTTAAGATTATATGTTCTACTAATATTTATTATTTTAGTTGCTTTTTTTTTGTATTGAAAATAAATAAATGTTTTATATTTTCTTTTCAACACCAATTCCATAAAGGTAGCAATTTCTAAGATCATATATTTTACTAATATTTACCATTCTGGTTACTATTTTCATATTGAAAATAAATAAATATCTTATATTTGTTTTTCTTAACTTCAATTCTATAAAAATTGTAATTTTCAAGATTATATACTCTACTAGTATTTCCCATTTGGTTGCTTTTATTTTTGTATTAAAAATAAATAAATGTTTTATGTTATTCTTTTCAACTCTAATTTTATTAAATTAGCAATTTTCAAAATTACATGTTCTACTAATATTTATTATTCTAATTGCTTTTTTTTTGTATTGAAAATAAATAAATGTTTTATATTTGTTTTTTTTTATTTCAATTTCATTAAGGTAAAGATTTTCAAGATTATATACTCCACTAACATTTACTATTCTGGCTATTTTTTTCTTTTTTGTATTGAAAATAAATAAATGTTATATATTTTTTTTTTTAACTTCAATTTCATAAAGATAGTAATTCTTAAAATAATATATTTCACTAGTATTTACTATTTTAGCTACTTTTTTTGTATTAAAAATAAATAAATGTATTATATTCACTCCTTTTAACTCTAATTCTATAAGACAGCAATTTATATTCTACTAGTATTTATTATTTTCACTGCTTTTTTTCATATTATAAAATAAATATGTATATTAAAATAATTAGTATATAGAAATTATTATAAATTTAATAAATTATTGCATTAATTTGATAATTAGTAAGTTTGATTAGAAATTTTTAATAAAATTATTGCATTAATAATATAATAAAATTAACAATATTTGAAGATTTATTATAAGTATATTATAGTATAATAGTAATTTTTAATTATTTTTTTAATTTATCATAATTATTTTTTTAATTATATTTATATAATAGATTCAAATTATTTTTATTAAAAAGTCTTATATAAATTAATATATATATATATTAGTAAAAGTTAAGTAATTTATAGTCAAATTTAATAATTTAATATCTTATTATTTTTAAATTCTTTAAATTTTATTTTGATATTTTAAAAAAATAATTATTATTTTGTTATTTTTAAATCTCAAGTTTTTACTTTCAATATTTTAAAAACAGAAATTATCTTGTTATTTCTAAATCTCAAACTCTTATTTTTTCATTTTATTTTAATAGAATATACAATTTTCAAAATTATTCTTTCAGTTCATGATGAACTTATAATTAATATTTATAATTATATTATAATAAAGAACAAAAATCAAAAAGATCTTTATTATTAGTACTGTGATAAACATGATACCTTAAATTGTGATAAGCATGCTAATACTATATTAATTAATAGAAAACATTATTAAAAAGACAAGAGATTATAATTATGCTGCTGAATAAGATTATATAATATTGATATTAATACTACTAGTGCTTCTATTATTAATTTTTTAATAACTTATCAAATAGTATTTATTATAACATATTTATAATTATAAGTTAAAATTACATATAAATATCAATTTATTTTTATCTTAATTTATTTATTCTTTAATTGTTATATCTGGATTAAATGTTTGATACAAGCTTTATTTGTACTATCTTTCTTTATGAATCATAAATATTTATAAAATTGAATAGCATATCTTAAATAATAAATAAATTAGGTAGCTATATAATATAGTCATGCCAAACCAGAAACAGAAAAAGCTTTATTTAGAATAAATAATTAAGTTTGATTATAATATATAAATAAGTTAAATAATAAAATATTTTTTTATTTAATATCTTATAAATTTTAAACTAAAAATAAGTTATTAATAAATTTTATAAAAGTTTTAGTTAATAAAATATTAAGAAATTATAACTAAAATATTTTTTGTAACAATTGTTATAAGTCATGCTAAAATTTGAATCTATTTTGATATAAATTTTTAAAAAATTGTTGAAAATGTTTTTTTCTACTTTTTTTTTATAATTGAGTTAGTGTTTAGGATTAGAATTAATAATTAGAGTATATATAGATTTTAGCAGTGCTTATATTTTCAAATTATGATTTCAAATTTTAGCATCAACTATGCCAATTTTTACAAGTAAGAGTGAATCTAAACTATATCTTTATAATATAATGATTTGCTTGTCTATTTTAATTAGTAATTTTTTAATTAACAAATTAGTAAATTCAAAATAGACAGGCTTATAATTTAAACAACAGTTAGATTAGTAACTTTAATAGTAAGTGATTTAATAATTTTAAGATTTATAGTTTAATACAAACAGAGCTTATGGTTTTAGTAATAAGTTAGAACATAACTTCAATAGTAATTGCATTCAATATTTAAAAATGAATAAATAAGTAATTAGTGACTAATAATTTAGTAGCAGATAGCTCATAATTTTAGCAGTTAGTAGTACCAATTTTAGTAATAGATAAGTTTTTTTTTTAAAGGCTATACTTCTTGATGATACTTTATTAACTTTTATTGAGTTAGTTATTACAACTATTTTTACAGAGATGGGAATACAACTAGTTATACATACAATTTTTAGTTGCCTATTTAAGTAGTTTACTCTAAAGTTCTATACAAGATGCTATACCTATAATCTACTAGGAGATTATTCATTTAAACTCTCTGATAATTTGCTTTATTATGATGTAATCTTAACTAATCCCCTATATATACCTAACTAGTATACCATCTTTGCAGTATGTTATCTACTTTTTTGTACTGATTCTCAGATCATTACATATTTCAGAGTATGTCACCTGCTAGTAAGATGCATAAGGCCCTTTGTTGTTAACTATCTATCTACTTTTAGAACACTAACAAGAGCTACTTTTACAAAGTTTATCCAGGTCCTAGCACTAACTTCATAGCATATTTCTAGTACTTTTAGTATATCTTTGCTTTGACCTTAGACTCTCAATTCAGATAGTCTGATAGGACTGTAACTTGTCTTTGGTATATTGAGACCAGCTCAAAATCTTTTTTCTTCAGTCTGAAATTCAGTAGCCTGATTGGTGATATCTCTCATCTGAGATTCTTGCCTACCTGATTTCTTCACATTAGTATCTATTTTCTAGGTCTAGTCTTTACAATAATACTATTGAAGTTCCATGTTATCACTTTGCTCAGAATTTTCAAGTAAGCTCTGGCTTCTCAGTTTTACAAATTTAAACAGCCCAAGGACTTATTTTAGATTTGCACTGCTCAGTACTAGTTTGCATTTCTCTATATAACCAAGATTACATAGATGCTCAAACCTGCCAGTTATACTGGTATAACCATAGTTACAGGTATTCTATTTCAACTAATTGACTAAATGCTGTTACTGTAATACTGTTTATATATTACAAAAAAGATTATCCAAATTTCATTATTAGTGGGTTTTGAACTTACAACCTACTACTTGAAAGAATGACAACTTATTCATTTCACTAAGTAACCAAATCCTTATGATAGGTGAGTTAATACTTTCAATTATGAATAAATTAGTAATTTATAGCTTGATTATAATAGTATATTATTTATTAGACTCTAATTAATTATTTATCATTATGCAAAGCATAAATGACAATTTAACTTTATAAAATGTTGTAATAATTATTAAAATATAATATAGCAAATAGGATCTAATTACAAAATATGCTATTATAAAATTATATAAAGAAAAGATTTATTTGATAAAGTAATCATAAATTTAATTAGAATAAATTTTAATATATAAAAGGTTTGATTACTAATATATGCACTCTATTTTTCTCTTATTTAATTTAAAAAGTAAAGTCTATGATAATTATGAGAACAAAAAAATGTAACAAAATACAAACATCACATTATGCTAAAGAGTAAAAATTACTTAAATACTTCTATTATATTATATTTAAAATTATGATACTAAGAATTATTTCTTTTTTTTTTAATATTAATAGTAAGGCCATGCCTCTATCTTTATTGAATATTTAATTAAGATTTTATATAAAGTACAATTCTGCTTTTAAAATATTATAGTAAGAATAGAAGCTCAAACTAATTTATCTGTGACCTAAACTAACCGAAGTGGCCAAGGCTCATCTAAATTTAAGTATTAGTAATTATGTATAAGAGATTAGTTTGATATTTAATCTATTAGATATATCAAGAGTTTATTTTTAAACTAATAGAATTAAGTAAAAGAAAATGTGATGAAAGTAAAGCAGCATTTGAAGGTGTGTTATATTCAAGAGTTTGAGCTGTAGATCTTGAAATACAATATGGGATCCAGATTTTGTAATAAATTTGTTGGTTAAGATGAAGTAAAAACTTGTTAATAAGTGTTATAGCTACTTTTTCGAATGACAGATTTGCGATAATGTTAATAAGTTCATTTGGTATTAGACCTATTAGAGTTGAAAAGATAGAAGGTAAATCTGGTATTCTGTGAATAGTTATACTACTCAACAGCTTAATTTGGTTGTATAAATTGGTTATAGTATTTGAAGTAGTGTCAAGTGTTTTAGTGTTTAAAGTATATTGTAATGAAATATCTATAAGGCTATATAGCAATTGATTAGATGAACAGGTTGTCTAGTGGAGATGAGAACTAATTTGATAACATTGGTGACAGGTAGGTGAGTGTAAGTAATATCATTTGTGTAAAATGTGTGGAGTAGAAAGATCATTTAGTAGAATTTTGATTCTAAAGAATTTAAAAGTTGAGGACTAAAAGCTGTATAAAAAGTTGGAGATTTTTTAATTATTGTTAATATATAGCCAGGTAGCTTGCCAATTAACTTGGTTAAGGATTTTGTACTATTTTTGAAAGCAGTTTTGTGTAATCCATAATGTATAAATATGTACATAATATATTGTATGAATACTGTGATGAACAGGTAATTCTAAAGGGAAGTTTTCGAAAATTAAAGTTTATGCAGAGTTGTAAATATTGTAGGACATAAAGGTAAGATATGACAGATTGTAATGACTGCATGTGAGTTGGTTTGCAAGATTATTGAACTGATTGTCCTGATGGGCAGTAACTTTGTGAAAAATAATATAGATGTTATATAATTTGACAAAGTTAATAAGTGTATTCCATAATAAAAAGTATGGTGTATGTGTATTAAGTAAAGTATGAGTTAAATTTGAAAGACTGTGATATTAGAGATTACAGACTGTGAATCGATATATATATGTATAGTACAATTTCTGAAAGCAGTAATAAGGACTGTTAAGATAGCAATAAGCTCAGCTTTAAATGAGCAAGGCCAGTCTCTTATTTGGGCTTGAAAGATATGCAGAATATTGTTGTTTAAAATTTGGGCCCATCTGATGCCCATAGAGCATTGTGAGGTATCCAGATTGATAACAAAGCCATCTGTATAAAAATGAAGTTCTGATAGTTGTGCATTGTGGTTAGTGATTTGTTAAAGGTTGTTTGTTAAAATACTGGGTTCAAATATCATTAGAATTAAGTATGTTGTAATGTTGATATTAGGAGAATTAGGAATTTGAATAGGATGTCAAATTGCAATAGAGTATATAAGGTCAAGATGGTTGGTATTGAAGTTAAGGGTTTTGTTGTATATATTAACTTGACCAAAAAATCTAAAAGAGAGATTAATAGAAATATTAATTGTGCATTTGTTAGCAATTGTATAAAAATTAAGAGAGCAACCTGAGCATATTTGTGATTGAATAGGTAAAAGTGAATATAGACGAGTAAATTGTTGTTTAATATAGCATTGCCAGTGAGTAATAAGGATAGTTCCTGAAGAAGAGGGCTGTTTTCTGACTTTGTAAGTAATAATTTGATCATTAAGTACTATAATAAGTCATGGTTTTTTTCATAAAAAAAAGTATCCAGTTGAATAACTATAGTAGTTTGTATTAGGTAAGTGTAAATGTTGGTAGAGAGTGCAGTTGTATGAATGTTTGTAATTTGGTCTTCTAGATAATTAAACCAGACTAGTTGTTTGCCTTTAGGAATTTTGTTTATACATGTAGATATATGTTTTTAGTCTAAAAAACATAAGTTTTAAATATAATTAGTTGATCGAGATAAAGAATACAGTGATATCTAAGTTGTTTTTTGAAGATTAAGTATTTTGAATGTGATGAAAGTAATGATTCAAGTGAAAAAGAATTATTTTTTTATTTAAGGTAATTTTTAATACTTATATATATTATTTTTCTAGATTAAAAATCAATACTTATTTTTCGTATTTTTTTTAACTAAATTATTTTACTAATTTTACACATTTTATTAATTCTATTTTTTATAAAAATCACAAAAATGGATATCATACTATGAGGCTGATAATATATTATAAAAGAGAACTTTTATAATTATGAATTATTTGCAAAAAAAAAATTTGACTGCTACAATATATAATAAAATACAAACCAATTCATTTCTTCTATACTATTGCATTATTATTGTTAATTATTATTTTTTTTGCTTATATCAATGTAGTGATTTAAGCAATTATATAACAAATTACAAAACTGAAGCACTTGTAATAGTTTTACTTTAACTAATAAATAATAATAAATAAACTATTTTACAGCATTTTAGTGAAGAAAATTATTAAAGTAGGTTAATTAATTTAGATGCATTAACTATTTGATTTATTCTATACTGTATATAATAAAACTATTTTTTGATTTATACTATTTTATAAGTAGTAACTTCTTTAATAATGCAAAATAATAAGGATGTAGTAACTTAGTAAAGTGGTTAAGTTGTTGCATCCCAAGTAACAAGGTCTAAGGTTTAATTTCTACTAGCAATAAATATTGAATATTAAAATTTTGTATACCTTAATTAGTATATTGACTTAATTAAAAATATTGGTTTATTGACTGTAATTTGTAGTACAAAACCAAGTAAAGTTGGTAACAGATTTGCAATAATCTGTGTTATAGTATCTATATCTGAAAGCTTATAGCTGCAGAGAGTTTCTTATTAGGAATATTAAGAAATACAAGTTGATATATATAGATGTACTTCTGAATATTGTAAAATAGTTAGTATAAACACAAGATAAATCAATATTAGGTTATAGTAGATTTGTGTAAGGAAATCTACAAGAATACTAATTAGGAAAACTATTTGCAAAGTCCCAAGTATGGTGTTCATACCAAAAGCTAATAATTGCTAGAAGTTTGTGATTAGAAATATGGAGAAATATAAGCTAATATACATAAATGTACCTCTGAACATTGTAAAATAGTTAGTGTAAACACAATATAAAACTATATAAGGGTTAGTATATATATGCAGTATAGAACCTGCATAGTTACTTAGCATTATTATTACACAAATAATGAACAAAAATATATACAAACTGATCATTTTCTAAAAAAACATAAATGCAGCTGCCATCTTACTAAAAGATACAACTAATTGTAATTGTAAGAAGAATAATGTATAGAGGCAGATGGTCAAGCCTTTATATGTAAAAGGCTAAGATAATGATGATCAGACCCAATATACAGAGCAGACTTTTGTATCTTGCACAGCTGTAAGAGCTAAGCATACAGTGATTGACTCTGTAGAAGACAATCTCAAAAGATCATTTTCAATATCTTTAAGCCTTTATGATTTTTAAACATGTTTTAACAAATTTCTTCTTTATTACAACTTATCACTTCTTTCTTATAGCTAAACTATTTAATCTCTTATACAATATATTAACAAACATAACTATAATAATATTGTCTTTAGCATTACTTTTTCTGTTAGCAATACTTATGATAAAACATATATATCTTTCAAATGACTCTCTCTTATTTAATTATACTATTATTCATCCTTATCTTTTTTCTATTTTGTATAACCTTTTTCTTAAATCAAATTCTTCTAATTCTATTTCTATTCTATCTGACTTATTTCTTAATAGTCACACTATATCACAAGTATTTACATCTATACAATCTTTATATAACCTTTATTTAAATATTTATATACACAATATTAGAATTATAATACAACAACTAAAAGAGAAGTTTGGCAAAATTATTGTCTTTATAATAATATCCATGTCTCTTGTATTACTGAAACCAAAATTACTAACAGTACTAATCTTTAATTTTACAATAACAACTTATTCACTTATTTTTGAGCCAACTTAGAAAGCTCACGTGAAGCTGCTGCTATTATAATTCAAAAACATTTACAACTACATGTACACAACTGCCAAACACATTCTAATAGAGCAATTGCTCTAGATCTTTTTTTTTAAAAATAAAATTAAACTTTAAAACATAGCTGTCTATCTCTCTTTTACTAATATGCAAAAATGTAACAATATACAAAATACTGTTATTATATAAATCTAACAAGCTCTTTAGCACAACCTTCATCTAATAATACTTGAAAACTTTAATATATATAATAATATCTATAGCTCTTTATCTAAATTCAAACTTATTAATTATTTATACCACTTCAACATGTTTGATCTTAGTGCACATGTTGACAACAAGCATTTTGCATAGTCAAATAATACTAACCATAGCCACATTAATTATATCTGAACTGATTTATTTAATATTCAATTTCTTCTTTTATACAAACTTGATAATAACAATACCTCAATACTTAGCAATTATTCTATTCTCATATTTACCTGAACTTTTATTTATGCATATAGCAAATTCCCACATTATCATACTGGTTTTAGTTTCAAAATCTTTAATTATAAAGCTATATCAACTGATAAATAGACAGAATTCTCTGATCTTCTCTCTTACAATCTTAGTCTTTACAATACATTACTTAATAACAATACCAATGAAAGCATTGAAACTACTTGTCACAAGATTGAATATTTAATAATTAATATTGCAATACACTTTATTTCTAATAAAAAGACTCATAAACATAGCTACAATTATCAATATTTCTCTCACTCTATCTTAATCTACACATTATTTAAAAAGCTTAGACATCTAATAAAAATTATTAAAAACATTAACAACAATCTGAACATGAATATAATAAACTCTAGAATTAAGACTATTAATAATAAATCCTATTGTGACCTTCAAACTCTTGATCCAGATGATTATTTTCAAATTCAAACATGAATTCAATATGCACAAGATATCTGAAAACAACTTTATCATGCTCATTATACAGAAAACTCATTACTACTTTATTAACAAATCAAACAAGAAACTGAAAAGAGATGTGAAACATTTTTAACATATTCTAAACAAGCTATTAACAATATTCTTAATTAATACAAAGCTCCTATTTACTTTTCTAATATCAAACTTTCTAACCAACTTATTACAAATCCCAAACTTATAAAATAACATATATAATCTTATTTTTATAACTAAACTACATATTGATCAATTTATCAAGCACTGTTTGACAGTTTCTGATATATATATTATCAACTATAACCACATATCAATACTCAATAGTATAACTCTCTTAACTCTTCTATAACAGAAAAAAAAGTTCTCCAAACTTTATCAAAACTTCTTAACAAAAAGCCTGTAAACCTACAGATATTAGCTATAAAATGCTTAAACATGCAAGCATTATCTGTATTAAAGCTATTACAGCTTTATTCACTTGTTGCTTCAATTCAAATTCCTAAACAATGAAAACATAATAGAATCTGTTTGATTCCAAAAAGTAATATATTTAATAGTAACTTAAGTCTTACATACTCTATTAGTCTTATTAAACATATTTGAAAAGTTTATACAAAAATCATTACTACTAGAATCAGTACTGTGTTTTCTCAATGTTTTATACTTTTACTATACAATTATGTCACCTTATCTAACAACAGCACATCTATACCAATTCACATACTTAATAACCTTATTAAAGATGCATCATGTAACAACAAACCAATTTGACTTTTATCTCAAAATATAAGTAAAGCATATAATTCAGTTAATCTTATTCTTTTTTAAAAATTCTTACAATGTCTTGACCTTCCTTACTCTATTATAAATGCTATTACTAACATTCTTTATAATTAACAAAATCAAGTTATTACAAACCTTGGACTTACTTTATTATATCCTGTACACAATGGTATTGATTAAAGTAAAACTATTATTTCTCTTTTATGATAAATCTACTATGTTCTACTTATCTTATATATTTATAACAACTTTAAAGATTATACTATACAAGTCTCTTAGTTAACTAATCTAAAACATCAAATATACAATAAGTTTAGCTTATACTGCTTAGTTCTTATTTATATAAATAACACTCTCTGAATTGCATCTTCATAACAAGAACTATTACAAATCCTTTCTACAACTGAATTATTCTTTAACATAACTAATATATAAATTAATTCTTCTAAATCTGTACTTACAACTAATAATAAACAAACTAACTATACTTCTATTACATATAACAGCCATTTTCTTAACTATTATCTATCAAATAAACTATTCAAATTTCTTGAATATTGGTTTATACTTAATAACAAACAAGACAAGCAAACCAAACTTATCACTACAGAATCATTATATCTTGTCAAAATCACAAGTACTAAACAAATTATTAATACATATATATATTACATTATTAATACTATCATTATTCTTACAATTAAATACCATCTTTATAACATTATTCTCAACCAATATACATGTAACAAAATCCTTACAAGTCATATAGGATTTATGAAAAATAAAGCCAAACTTAGTCATACAATTTCTACTAGTACATTACTTTACACTCAGCTATACAATATCTGTAATATATAGGATATTCAATTACAACATTATATTACAAACTTTAGCAAGAGACTTAATTCTTCTGATTTATTAGAAATAAATAATTACATTAGGCTCTAATATCTTCAGAACAACTTTTGCTTATCTACTAGTATTCTGATACATGAAAACTCTATCATTGATAGGCATAACAAGCATACTATTAACTTTAAAATTATTTAACTTTTTGAACACCTTGGTATTATATTTTTATTTAATCCATTATACAATATTTTATATACTGTTTAAAAAGGATTTATTTCACTTGAATCACTATTTTCATTACATCCAATATACTTAATATTTAAAAACAACTTAGATACTATTGTATTCTTTATTTAGATCAACTAATTACATTTAATAGCTTATATCTTTTAGATTGAAAACACATATCTATATGTATAAACAAAATTTCTAAAGGCAAACAACTACTCTAGTTTTATTATCTAAAAAATCAAACTGCAAGCCACTCATACAATCATATTCTTTACAGCATCTACACTTATCTAATACAAACTATTATAGTTATTCAACTAGACACTTTTTTTTATAAAAAAAACTATGGCTTATTACTGTACTTGACAATCAAATCATTACTAACAAAGTCAAAAAGCAATCCTTTTTTTTAGGAACTATTTTTATTACTTATTGGCAATGTCATATAGAACAACAATTTATTCATTTATATCTACTTTCATTTATTTAATCACAAGCATACTTAGGTTATTCTCTTAACTCTTATATAATTGTCAATAAATGTACAATTAATATTCCTATTAATTTCTCTTCTAAATTTTTTTGATTGAGTTAATACATATAACAAAACTCTCAACTTTAATGCTATTCATCTTGATCTTATATATTCTATTGCAATTTGACGTTTTATTTAAATTCTTAATTTTTCTAATATTAACATTACAATATACTTAATCTTAACTATATTTGAATCTGATATTCTAACAGACAATCTTTAACAAATTACTAACTATAATGCACAATCATCAGAACTTCATTTTTATACAGATGATTTAGTTATCAATCTGAGAATCTTACAATGCTCTATGGGCATTGGATTAGCCCAAATTTTAAATAATATATTGTATACATTCCAAGCTCAAACAAGATACTGGTTTTGCTTATTAAAGTCTAAGCTTACTGCTATTTTATCAGCTCTTATTGTTGCTTAGAAAAACTGTACTATACATATATATACTAACTTACAGTTTGTAATTAATAAATATTACAGTCTTTCAAACTTAACTCATATCTTATCCTATACAAATACATTATATTGTTTATTATAGAACATACTTATTAACTTTGTTAAATTATACAATATCTATATTATTTTTTACAAAGTCACTATTCATCAGAATGTTTAGTACAATAATCTTGCAAATCAACTTGCATGTAGTCATTACAATTTGTCATATTTTACCTTTATGTCTTATAATATTTACAACCCTACATATATCTTAAACTTTAAAAACTTTCTTTTAGAAATACCTATTTATTATAATATTTATATAATATGTTATACACATATTTACACATTATGAATTATATAAAACTATTTGCAAAAATAACACAAAATCCTTAACCAAGTTAATTAGCAAGCTACCTAGCTATATATTAACAATAATCAAAAAATCTCAAACTTCTTATATAGCTTTCAGTTATCTACTCTTAAATTCTTCAGAATTATAATTCTACTAGATGATCTTCTTATTCCATATATTTTACATAAATGATATCACTCATACTTACCTATCTGTTATTACTATTATCAAATCAGTTCTCATCTTCACTGGACAACTTGTTCATCTAATCAACTACTATCAAATACTATAACAATCTGCACAACTAAATTAAGCTGTTGAATAGTATAACTATTCATAATATATCAGATTTATCTTCAGTCTTTTTAACTCTAACAGGTCTAATACCAAATAAATTTATTAATATTATTACAACTTTGTTATCCAAAAAAATAATCACAACACTCATAATCAAGTTCTTACTTCATCTTAATTAACAAATCTATTATAAAATCTTGATTTCATATTGTATCTTAAGATCTACAATCCAATCTCCTGAATATAACACACCTTTAAATGCTGTCTTATTTTTATCATACTCTCTTCTATTCAATTCTATTAGTTCAAAAATAAACTTCTGATATATCCAATAGATTAAATATTAAACTAATCCTCTATATATAATTACTAATACTCAAATCTAGGTGAGCCTTGACCACTTCAGTTGGTTTAGGTCACAGATAAATTAGCCTAAGCTTCTATTCTTTCTATAATATTTTAAAAACAAAATTGTACTTTATGTAAAATCTCAATTAAATATTCAATAAGATAGAAGTATGACCTCACCATTAATATTAAAAAAAAAAACAATGCAAAACAAACATCTAAATTTGACAAACATAAAGCTAATAAAAATTTTAACACTGAGCCTATTGTTGAAAAGAGCATAATTAAATCTATTGATTAAAAAAAAATGACATAAAAACTATATCCTTCACTCAAAAAGTGTATCTTTAGTAGTTATTTTAAAAAAAATCTATGATATATTGCACTAATAAGAAAACAACCTGTATAATTAATTTTCCGAAAATTTTAAAATAACCGATAAAAAATCCTCAATAATAAATAATACACGTAACCCTAATTATGATTTGATTTACTGATTTTATAATCGCCCAGTGTTACGCTACACTAAATCATGATTAACAATTGGATAATTGTTTGTCGATCATCATGTGACTGCGGAATTTTGTTGGCGATCCTGAAAATTAAGTAAAGATAGGATTTGATTTTCGGTAAGAGTTTCGAATTTCGAATTTCGACTTTCGACTTTCGGTAAGACTTTCGACTTTCGATTTTGTGCTTTTGGCAAGTCGAATTTACTGGCACGCCCAAAGCAATTTTAGAGCATCCTTAGATGTAACGTGAAAATCACGATTTTTTAAAAACTGCTAATAACTCTAAATTTTGTCTATGAAACTACCAATAAAAAAATGCCTTGCAAAATTTTGGTATAGATATATCCTCCTTCGATCATTACCTAACCATAACATAAGGTTTTAGGACGTTAAAAATATTGGCATATTAGTTTTCATAGGAAGAAGTTTGTCTGATTGGCTAATAAATTCAATTTAATTTTACATTATTTATACAGTTTAGAGTACTTTTTAAAAAAAATAAAACTACAAAGAATAAACAAAAAAAGAAGTATATAGAAAGTTTTATCAGGGTTGTAGGACTCTACTATTAAAAATAATCTAAATCAATTTTTGTTTTAGAAAAGTTAGCATAGTAATAACCCAATTCTATCTATCTTTAAGAAGTCGCTATTATGCTAACTTCTCTAAAACAAAAATTGATTTAGATTGTTTTTAATAGTAGAGTTCTACAACCCTGATAAAACTTTCTATATACTTCTTTTTTTTGTTTATTCTTTGTAGTTTTATGTAAAATTAAATTGAATTTATTAGCCAATCAGACAAACTTCTGCCTATGAGTTTAATACAGGTCTAACGATTTTGAATATATAGGCCCCGGCGGGTCTCTGTAAGATAACGGCCTTTGCAATATTCAAATGCAATATATTTAAATATTATGCTTATTTCTTACCATATAACCCGTATTTAATGACGGGCTATTTACTAGTATAAGTTTTTATAACAATAGGGTTAATCACAAACTTAATCACTTGAAGGGTTTTATATAAATAGGGATCCGATTACTAATAAAGTTTTTCTCTTTTACTTTTAGCGAACTAGCGATAACGGGTCTTTTACTAGTCATGGGGACAAGAAAAATACGATGAAACGAAAAACAATTTAATTATAGGGCAGGGCTAGTAACAGACACCCATGTAAAATCGACGCACCCAAATTTCATATGTAAAATTTGGGTAAATGTTGCGTATTAAGCTTATTTAACAAAAAAGAATTGTTGGTTTAAATTTTAAGCGAAAGTTTGAAATTCTCTAGCATTTGAAGGCTCTTTACACAAAATTTCAAGGTTGTTCGAAATAAAATGATGACCGCCAAGTTTGCCAATATTTTTACGATTTTTACCATTTGTTTATAAGTGATGTAAAGTGATGTAATAAGGGGCGTCAATTTAAAAAATTTAATAGACGTCTTCTGATTACTTGTTTTGAGGGGTCCTTAAAGCCGGGTTGAAAAAAGTTACATTTTTTGATATATTTAGAGTTACCTTTTTGATACAGTTAGGGTTAGTTGGTTATTTAGATACGTATCAAGAATATAATTTATGCAGTATGTAGATCAATATATGAAATCTGTTTCACTTTAAGGGGAATTTCCTTATGTCAAGAAAATCCCGAGCTGACGGCCAAAAAGATATGAGTCGTAGTATATCAAAAATTCACTATATATCCAACATTAACAATTATGTTTTATAAGTAAAATTTCATTCTGAAAACTTTTACTTAGAGGTCAGAAGTTAGTTATCATAGTAAATTTTTGTGTTATTTGCGTTTTTTTACAATTTCTTATGTTTTTCGCGTTTGTTTTGTTACACGAGATCCTGTGATTTTATTGGATCCGGATAGGGTACCCGTAATTTAAATCACTAAATCAAATTGTGTTGACCTTACCCAATAATATTGAAATTTTAAATTTAACAAATTGGATTCTTTATTTGACAAATATTAATAAATAAACTGTGTGAGTTTTATTTAATATTTATTTTAACTTTGATTATATAGCATACTCATATGGATCCGTGTTATTTCACCGACAGCTCATATAGCCGACATCACACCAGGCGACAATTTACTAAAAATGCTAATCCTAACCCTATGTGATGTCGGTTAAATGAGCTGTCGGCGAAATGATTGTTGGCGAAGTAAACGGCACCGACTCATATATATATTATAAAGGGAATAAATCACTCATAAATTTACGTTAATAATAAAATTTAAAAATCTTAGTTATATGACATAGGAATTCCATATATTTAATTTTTAACTTGAAACATGAGGAAAGAGTCACTTGCTGAGATGGCGGGACTCCAGCAATGCCCAGTGTTTTGTTGATCAGGGTGCGACGAAGGTTTTAGTTGCATATTATTTATCGTTTGGGGAGTAGTGGGCATTTGGATGCTGTTAACGTTCTAAAAGAATATAATAATTATAGATTCATTATCAATTTACTTATTTTGTCAAAAGGTAATAGTGAGTTTATAAGTTCATGGTGAACAACATTTAAACTTTGAATAGCTTAGTAATACCTCGTCAAAAATGGTTTCTAAAAATTCATGAATAACTTTTGCGTCCGGTCTATTTGTGGGTTCATCATTCCAACAGCGTTTATAAAGTTCAAAATATTTAGGTGGTGTGCCTTCCACGGGTGTTTCTCTTTCCCCTTTAAGTATACGTGAAATTATTTCTTGAAATTCCAGATTCTTAAATGGCTCTTTACCGCTTGAAATCTCCCAAAGCATAACACCAAAACTATAGATATCAGATTTCATAGTACGCTTATATTGTTTATTAAGAAAAGATTTAGGTTCAGCATAAGCAAATGAGTCTGGTGAAAAAGATCGATTAAAATTTGCGATTTTTGGTGTCACGTCATGAACAAGTACATTTTCGATATGCTAAAGAATATAAATATATATTAATGATTAATGTACTTAGAATTATTTCAAGAGTAATGATAAGTAAATAGGTCTACAAGGTCACAATGAATAATATTATTCCGGTGTATAAACATAAATCCATCTGAAATTTCCATGGCTATATGATATTTATCTTTCCAGCTTAACCTCGAATAATTTTTTACTAAATACTCCCGTAAAGTTCCATTATTTGCATATTCTAAAACCAAAAGAGACTGGTTGGATAAATCTAGATTTTTAATATTAACGATATTAAATTAATATTAGCATAAGATTGAATAAAAAAAAAGATGTAATCAAATAATACCCTTAGAAATTCCATAAAATTTGAGAATGTTTGGGTGGCAGCTAACTTTTTGAAAACTTATAAGTGCCTATAAATCCAAAATTTATTATTAAAATTAGGATTTACTTATGTCTGCATATTGAGCAATACCTTAAGTTCTTCAAGAAATTCATCCTCCTTTTTGAAAGATTTGGATTTGAGAGCGACCGTTGTTTTGCAATCATCCCATTTAGCTTTAAAAAACTCTCTCGTGCCAATTGGTTCTAAATTAGAAAAATCCGAAAAATCGACTACATTAATCTGAGCTGCTAATGCTAGCTCTTCTACCTCTTGTTCTAAATGAGAGTTTGGTATAAGGGAAAGATTCATATTGGAATGGGCGTAACGGATAGAAGGCAGAAAAAATGGTTCATTTAATTAAAATTTAATTAAAATTTGATTCATGAAATTATTTCGTAATATTACACAACATAGGTATATCAATATAACGTTATAAATTCTATGTATGAATGAAAGAGTCCGAGTACGTACGTACGTACGTATTTGCCATCATGTCAAGAAAAAATTCAGCTGAACTTCGAAAGGAATTTAAGATTGATGATTAAGAGTGCTTTGAACATTCAGATTTTTCTAATATAGAAAAGATAGATGAAGGACAAGATGGAGAAATATTTAAGGCCAAGTGTATAATTACTAAAACTACTGTAGCCCTAAAAACTTTGAAACAAAAATATCCGGATATAAATATGGAAAAGTTCTCCAAAGAGGTATTTTTAAGCTTTTATAAATTCATTTTTTAATAGTAGTAGCTTAAATTTTACGCGTTTTAGGTTAAAATATTAAAAGACTTAAAAAGAGTTTCGCTTCATCCTAATATCATTACATTTCATGGAGTTACGAAAGGAAAGTACTTTAACAAGAATAATTTAGTGAATATTAAATTTGGATTAATATATATTTATTATAAATTAATAGACTTAAATAGAAATTATTATATAGTTCTGGAATATGCAAATAATGGAACGTTGCATGCATATTTAGAAAAAAATTTTCTAAGATTACAGTGGGAAGACAAACTACGTTTTGCTGAAAACATCTCATCTGGTCTTATGTTCTTGCATAAAATGGATATTATTCACGGAGATCTTGTATGCTATGTTATTATTATTGTATCCACATAATGGTCCTAAATAGATTTGATATTGATACAAATACTTATAACCAGTGTTGTCAATTTCTTGTTCTATTGATAAAAATTATATTCTATTCTAATTTCTATTGCTCTATTCTATTGTTCTATTGTTTTATTTATTTATTGCTATATTAATATCTAATTATAATCTTGTTGGCAATTTTTTGTTCTATTGACAAAATTTTTATTCTATTCTAAATTCTATTGCTCTATTCTATTGTTCTATTCATTTATTGATGCCAACACTGCTTATAACATATTTTTTAGCATGATGAGAACATATTAGTCCACGAAGAAATAATGAAGTTGGCGGATTTTGGACATTCTAAGCATAAGACACTAATAAATCCGAATTCAGGCAATTACGGAAGACCCGCCTTTATCGACCCTGGATTTATTATGGGTGAAAATTCATATCAACTTAATAAAAAGTCCGACATATACAGCTTAGGAGTCATTTTATGGGAAATTTCAAGCGGTAGAAAACCATTTAAGTCATTGGAAAGTAATGCAATAATTCTTAAAATATCTGCAGGAAATCGAGAAGAACATGTTGAAGGCACACCATCTGAATATCGTAATCTTTATGTACATGGCTGGAATGAAGTTCCTGAACTACGACCAGATGCTGAATATGTTCATAAAAGTTTGCATAAACAGAATTGACATTAATGGCACTATTGCTTTTTTTTTTTATATGAACAATTGAGATATGGACTCTTATTTTTTTCATTTTTTTTTCGTTTTTTCGGTTTAAAATTACAATCTGTAAATAACATAGTGACTATATATCACCTTTCATATATATCTTCTATATCGTCTATATATTCCCTGGTTATACTGTATATCCCCTTTCATATATGTCGGAAAAGCACGGGGTTTTTCCAATCAACAAACGTATATAGTTTTATTGTTACCGAACATAAAGACACGCTATTTAAATTAAGCAAATATTGGTCTGGATATGATAATTTCATGTAAATATTTATTTCTTAAATAAATTAAGGATCTTGTATAAGGCATACAAATTTAATATCTAACTTTCATAATATGTAACTTCTAAATAAACTCAGCCGGCCGGCTTTTTTGAAAGTTTTCACATATAAAATTTTATAAAATTCTTATAAATTTTTTTTTCAAACCCGCCTGGTCATTAGAACATATAGATTTTTTTCTTCTTTTTTTTAAAAAAAAAATTCAAATATTTTGATCCGGCCAGGTTATAAAAACCAATTAATTAATTCTACGTGGCCTAATAATAAATCTACATAACTCATAATAAAACCCAACATCATAGAAATCAATAAGTAAATAAATCTTCACGAACCTAATCGCTTATTTTAAATCCTTCAATTAATATTTTTTATATAAATTTTTATTGTTAGATTAGTATAAATAAGATAACATATAAATAACTTATTTTATATTTCAATTGTAAATATTCATTTACCAAATTAGTCATACGAATCAGAAAAAATAAATCTTTATTATCCCGAATAGTAATTTTAAATGCTCAATTAAAAATGTTTGCTAGATTAAACATAATTAATAATGTAAACCATAAACTTGAATAGATAATTTAAATTCTTAATAAATATTGTCACAGCTGAAGCTAAGATCGGACAATGCTAAGAATTGACCTTATTTTGATACGAAATTTTAAAATTTTTTGAAGCGTATTTTTTTGTTTTTTTTTGGGTAGGTTTAGTATACTCAAATTGAGATTCCAAACCTAATCTCGCTTGGGATCGATCATGACAAATATTTTTTATACTTACTGAAATCACACATAAAATGAAACCAAATAGTAAGTACTCATAAACTCAAATTATTAAGTATTTTTATATTCATCAATAAAATAATATGAATAAACTAAATTAAATAATATGTTACTGATTAGATGCAGGACTAGCTCTCAGACCTGGGCGATGCTCCGGGGCTAGGTCTTAAGTGTTTTTGATCTCAGATTCTGTAGTTATTTAGTAGTTTTCTAACTCTTAGGCCCGGATGATGTTTTGAGGTTAGATTCTGTAGTTATTTAATAGTTTTCTAACTCTTAGGCTCAGATGATGTTTTGAGGTTAGGTTCTAAGTGTTTTAATTCTCAGGTCTGAGTGATGTTTTAGGATTAGATTCTAAGTGTTTTATATCTCAGATTCTGTAGTTATTTAATAGTTTTTTAGTTCTTAGGCTCAGATGATACTTTGAGGTTAGGTTTTAAGTGTTTTTTTTTAATATTAAGGTGAATATTTGTGACATAAGATTTTATTAATAGTAAATTTTAGCTAGCAATTGTTGTATAATAACTGCAAAACAATTATAGAAAGAGTATACAACTAGTCACTTATACAACTTTAGTCATTGTCTAATTTAAATAATTTGTTCAAAAGTTCTACATTAGTTAACATATATAAGATTCATATGTAAGTTCTCTATTTAAACACTCTAGATCTTGTATCTACTTTATTTTATTAATAACTCTGATAAATTAGTAAAGATATGTCATAATTATTAAGTTATATTTAACTTTGTACTAAACTTATTAGAGCTTTTTGTATCTTATATTTACAGCTAATTTAATATTACTTTGGTCTAAACCAGTATTTGCAATTAGGATTAACCATTAAATTACTATATTTTTGTAAGATTTATTCAAATCTTGATACTTATTTTTTTAATGTTTTCTTTATTATCTCTTATTAATTATAATTTAAAATTGATAGAACTTTTTAAACTTTTAATCTAGATAGTCTAATATGTTATATTTTAGTATTCTTTTTTTTTAGCAATTCTGATAATCTGGTTAGTTATATACTTCTTTATATATCTTGTTATTTAGTTTATTTGTTTATTCTTTTTGAAGGTATTTTATAAGTTTTTATTAGTTCAATAATACTGTTAAAAGTTTATACTATTTTCTTATTTAGAATTTTTAAATGAACTTCTGACTCTTCAGTTCTTTTATTTTCTGTATCTGGTAGTCTTCACAGGTCAAACGAATGAATAAAGGGTGAATAATAAGTAAATAACAGAAAAAAAAACTGCCATTATTCTACTCTATATCTACCAAATAATGGCAACATAACAGCAGCATAACAGCAGAATAACAGTAAAATAATAGAAGGTTTGTCAATATGAGTAACATAATAGTAACATAATAGCCAAATAATAGAACAGTTCTATTATTTTACTTTTAGTTACAAAGACTAAAAGTAAAATAATGAAACTGTTCTATTATT